>JAJJMC010006585.1:2773881-2840150 GCA_023531435.1 Papaver californicum
CAATACCCCCAAACTTAAATTAAACAGTGTCCTCAATGTTTCTAAACACTGCACGAAAAGGAATTAGGGAAAGATGTTACCGTGTCGTATGAGCATAAGTTACCTCTGTAAATCATATAGCAATAATCAGAACAATTGTGGATCATCTGAATCAAATAGTGTTATCCACAATAGAAGAAAACAGCAGCAAGCTACGAAGATAAACAATTTGAACACAATTTGAACACAATTTGATCCCTATTTAGGTAAACCACATCGACCCAAGAATGGGTTTTTGGCAACTTAATTTTTTTCCGAACAGGAGGATCATTGGATCTAGCTTGACGATGATTTTGTACCATGGCAGATTTGCATATGTCAGGTCCCAATCTAGGGACCTTCCTAAGAGTTAATGGCATAGCACATGAAGAATGACAGTCACCCCCAAACTTAGAGTTTTCAGTGTCTCTAGATAGACTAATAACACTATCATTATCGTTATCAATTCCATAGTCGGCTAGGCATTTCTCTAATGGATCGTCTAATGGGTCGAGCCTACGCTGCATCTCCCTAGACGGTTTGGAATCCTCCTCTGAATGGATCTGGTGCATACAAACTGTTGGGCTAATTCCCTTAATATCTGCTACGGTCCCTTCTAAGGCTTTCTTATTGTCCTGAAGCACGGTTACTAGCCTATTCTCTTGGTCACTATCCAACTCTGAAGCTACAATCACAGGTAAGGTCTCTGTTGGTTCAATAGGATATATATGGTGATGATGTGAAAGCTTATACGAATTTGGTTTGGTACGTCGGGAAAGTAAAGGAGACCAATGAGGATTCTATTATCGATTTTTAGGTGAATGCACTAACCCAGGAGTGTAAAAGATTGTTTATTGCATATGGTGCGGTTGTAAAGGGGTTTGAATATTGACGTCCATTGTTGTATTTGGACGCCACCTTTCTTACTGGTAGATTTAAAGGTTGTTTAATGGCTGGCACTACGTAAAATGGGAACCAAGGTACGGTTTTTCGGTTTCATCACTTTATTAATTCAAATTGTTTACAATATTTATTCTAATTCATTTTTTTTGCATAAATGTAGAGTTTTATCCCCTCGCATATGGTATAGTATTGCATGAAGATGGTGCAAATTGGGTTTGTTTTTTGGAGAATCTAAAAAAGGTTGCCAAAGGAAGGAAGGTGGTTTTCCTTTCTGATCAGGGAACAGGCTTGTTGTCGGTTGTTCCTAAAGTTTTTACGGACGCGTTCCATTCATATTGTTATTATCACATGAAACAGAAGTTACCATCCAATGGAAATGATCAATTGTATCCACATGTGCTTAATTTTTAAAGGCACGCAGTATATTCTTTGACAGAAGGTAAGTATTTATTTTATGGGTTGTGAGAATGAAAAAATATCACAACCAATCGAAAATTCACCTTATTTGTTTTCCTATCATTTTCTATCAGTAAGTATGTTTTTGTCCAATTAACTATTTATTTGGGTTAGAAACTGAGCTATAAAGCACAATCAAAAGGTAATGAGCCTTTTTTATGTCATATGTATTAAATGTTTGCTTATTCAGACACAACATCTAACACTCAGCACAACCATGAGGATCCTATAAGTATGGCTACTTTGGAGATTACCGAATTAACTACTACCACCCTCCACCGGTAGTTATCATCCAATAATTGAAAGTTTGTTATCAAAATAGCATACAACAAAAAAAAGGAAACAAGGTTTTGAACGGAATGATTGCATTTTATTTCTGAAAATTCAAATTTTCGGTTTATTATATTTTGAGGTTGTTATGACTTTTAATTTGGTTTAAGGTGGGTATAATAAAGTTGTGAAAGATCTCCGAGATGTGAATTGTGGTCAATTGGTCAATGGATGGAGAACCAAGGTCGTAATCATTGGTCCAATGCATATTTTATAGGTTGTATGTATGGTGAAGTTGCTTCTAGTGTCGCAGAATCTTTCAATAGCTGGATTAAATGTGAGAAGAGGATGTCGATATCAGCGCTCGTTAATATTATTAGGTTGAAGATAATGGAAATGATCTCTAAGCGTCACAAGGTTTCCGAAAATTTCACTGGTTGCTTGACTCCGGAATATGAAAAAAAATTAAAAGAACTAACTGACGAAGGTAATTCATGGACTCTGCCAGGGATATTTTATTTGAAGTTATAGTAAATCATCATTATACAGTTAATTTGGAGATTTTTCACTGCTCTTACAATATATGGAGGCACTTGGGCGTATTAGGCACAAGAATTTGGCCACATTGCTTGGATACTGTTTGGGGGGTTCTTCCAGGTAACTATATATCTACATTCTACTGTAGTTGCACTTTTAGTTCTGAGTAGGGTTTTTTTTCCTCTTGATCCGAGTTTAACTAATATTTTGTCGAAGAATGAACACTTAGTTGTAATTTTCATATTTGTTTCTTTTTTTGAGTAGGATGCTTGTTTACGAGTATGTGGACAATGGTAATCTGAACCAGTGGCTTCATAAGGATGTAATGCAAGTCAGCCCTCTAACATGGGATATGCGCCTGGATATTCTGATCGGAATCGTAAAAGCGTACCACTATATCTCTTCTAAAATTAATCCAAATTTTCTTCAATATTTCTATATAATGTTTGTGTACGTATAACTCAAATGGGTAAATTTTTTCTGCAGATTGAGCTACCTCTATGAAGGTCTAGAGCATAAAATCGTCCATCGTGATGTGAAGTATTGCAATATATTGCTTGACCAACACTGGAATCCTAAGGTTGCTGATTTTGGACTTTCAAGGATCTTAGAAACTGACATGACCCATGTGACGACTCGCGTAGTTGGTACGTATGGGTTTGTTTTACAACTATTTTGTTATTATACTTTATATTAGAACCTCTTTATATTGACTACAAGGACATGCGCTGCACATGAACTCCGTCATTTTAGATTTTCTTATTAGGAAAATGTATCTTGTTGCTTGCTTGATATTAGGGTGGATGTTTGACTTTAGTATAGAGAAATAGCTCCAAGGCTGCATTTATAACTTGTAACGCATTTATGTAGCTATGTTGCACCAGAATATGCTTGCGCCGATATCTTGAATGACAGAAGCGATGTTTATAGCTTCGGTGTACTTGTTATGGATATGGTTAGTGGGAGGAGCCCTTCCAGTTTCAGTGAATCCACCGAAGAGGTTTCACTTAGAACCACTTGTATTTTTTTCCTGAATGCAAACTACTGAATATCATATTTACAAATGGTTATTAATTGACAGTTGAGTTTGGTGGATTGGTTAAAGAAGCTGATTGAGACCCAAAGATACAACGACATAGGGGATCCGAAATTGGCTAATATACCTTCTTCTAAGGCACTCAAAAGTGTTCTACTACTTGCTCTTCGATGCGTTGATCCAGATGCACAACAAAGGCCTAAAATGGGCTAAATTGTGCACATGCTCGAGAGTACTGATCGCGTGCATTACCATGAGGTGTATTTTTCATCATTGTAGAAAGATAATCTCCAAAATATATATGAAAATTGTATAGATTAGAGTATGAATTATTGGTTCTGCAACAATGAAAAACACTAAACAGAAGAAGTTGTTAAGGTTAAGAAACCACTGAATTGATATCACACACAATGGACAGAGCCACCTGCTTCTGGAGTGAGTTAAAATGAAGAAATTCGTTTTTCTTTTATAGGTAGAAGAGAAGAATAGTTTTAATGGCTATTGATTGAAAAATCAATTCCGTGCATGCAGCACGGATATTATGTTTCAAACGGATTTAAAACGGTCAAGATTAATTCTCCCTTTAATTCATCTAAAATCTCGCCGGGTCATACTCCCCCCACATTTAAAACAAGATTTAATTTAGTCTTAAATTCTTTTAAGAAAATATATTTTGTTCAGGAAAGGTAAGTCTTGGTTGGCCCGCAGCTACGCCCTCTCCCGCAACATACACTCATGCCTGCAGCAGTAGCCATAGTCACACCCACAGCTACAGCCACAGCCGCATCCACAGCCACAAGTCCATAATTCCACAAGTTTGCAAGTCTGCAAGCCGCAAGCCGCAAATCGCAAACCGCAAAACGCAAGCACAAGCGCACCCGAGCCCGAGCACGTACGTGCGTGCTTCGGTGCGAAGCACCGCGCGTGTGTGAAAAGCATGGTTGCACCAACTAGCCCATAGCCTTAGTCCTCCGCCAACCACAAAAGTGTCTAAAACCCCAAGGGCCCTCCCTTAGAAGTAACTTTCTAGGTAATAAGGAGAGGAATCATCTTTAGTTTCTCCAATGTGGGACTAAAGGTTCATTCACAAAAGTGAAAAATGAGCTAGTGTTCCTTAGTGAATTCTAGTTCCTAAGATCCATTCCCACCAAGACTAAAAACATTTTAAGTTCATTTTTTCTCCAACAATCCCCCACATGAATGAAAACCCGATAAAAATCAGAAATCAGAAAGTGAGAAATACCACTTAGGCAATAGGTGTCATAAGGTCTTGAACCTTTGCTTAGTGAGAAATTACCGGAACTACTTGATGGACAGTGAACGCGATGTCTTGAACTGCCATCGTTTGGTATAGTTCATCAATAACTTCCACGCGTGATATCTCTCTAGGTGCTGTCAAGTTCGTGCCGTTGTGTCTATTTTGGCCCTGGACGTATCCCGTTTCTCAGAATGCTCTAGAGAATCAGCTCAATTCTCATAGGAAGCGGCCCACTTCCTCATTCAGATAGGTGAGTTCTATCAAGAGTGTTTACTTCTACACCCCACTTTAATCTTAAATTGAAATTATAAAACTCATTAAGACTTAATAAAAAGTCATCCTTCACATGCAGTCACATTATCACGTCTACACCATAGGGAAGGGACAGTGAATAAAATTCTCTGATAGTGTTTCCTTTAACCCACCACAAATTAGTTGTCTCATTCGAAACCTTGATCTTGGGATCTCTAGTCAGCAAGGTTGAGTATCCTTCATGACAAGTTTATTTAATGAGCTTAAGCCCCATCCCCCTGGATGCATTACTAACTATCTCCTTGGACAAACCTTTCGTCAAAGGGTCCGTGATATTCTCCTTAGACCTCACAAAGTCAACAGAAATAACGCTAATTGAGATTAGTTGTTTTAGGGAATTGTGTCTTCTACGAATGTATATAGACTTCCCAATATAGTTGTTGTTTTTAGCATTAGCTATTGCAGCTTGACTATCACAATGTACAGATATAGCTGGCACAGGCCTATGCCAAAGGGGAATGTCTTCTAAAAAGTATCTTAGCCAAGCGGCTTCCTCTCCTGCTTTATCTAACGCAATAAACTCTGATTCCATAGTGGATCGAGATATACATTTCTGTTTGGAACTCTTCCAAGATACAGACCCACACGCTAGAGTGAACACATATCCACTCGTAGATTTAGACTCCTCTGAGTCTGATATCCAGTTTGCATTATAAAATCCTTCAAGGACCGCAGGGTTTCTCTCGTAATATAAAAAAAATATAGTGTACTTCAAGTACCTTAACACTCTAATAAGTGCATCCCAATGCTCCTGCCCTGTATTACAAGTATAACTACTCAACCTACTCACAGCATAAGCAATGTCTGGTCTCGTACAATTCATTAAATACATCAACTTCCTATAACATGTGAATATTCAAGTTGTGAAACTCCATTACCCTTATTCTTTTTGAGTCAACAACAAGGATCATAAGGAGTACAAGCAGGTTTACAATCAAACTAGTTATATTTTCTAAGCACAGATTCAACATAATGAGATTGACTAAGACTATATCCATTAGAATTTCTTCTAATCTTCATCCCTAAGATCACATCAGCGGAGCCTAAGTCTTTCATGTCAAAGTTCTCATTTAGCATGCTCTTTGTGGAATTAATTACATCCATGTTTGTACCAAGTATAAGCATATCATTAACATACAAGTATACAATCACACAGGCATCATTCACAAGTTTAGTGTAAACACACTTGTCAGATTCATTGATTTTAAAACCAATATAAATCATTACATGATCAAATTTTTCATGCCACTGTTTAGGTGCTTGTTTCAAACCATACAAAGATTTTTTCAGTTTACAAACTTTGTTTTCACAACCTTTCACTACAAAGCCCTCAGGTTGGTCCATATAAATTTCTTCATCTAATTCACCATTTAGAAAAGTTGTTTTTACATCCATTTGATGTATCTCTAAGTTATGAATGGAAGCAATAACAATTAACATCCTAATGAAAGTAATTATCGTAACAAGTGAATAAGTATCAAAGAAATCTACACCTTCTTTCTGTTTGTAGCCTTTAGCTACTAATCTAGCTTTGTATTTTTCCACAGATCCATCTACATTATGTTTCCTTTTGAAGATCCATTTATAACCTATGGGTTTACACCCTAAAGGTAAATATACAATCTCCCAAGTATCATTCTGTATAATGGAATCCATTTCACTATGGTGGATTCTTTCCACCATGGAGCTTCAGAAGAAGTCATGGCTTCTCTATAAGTCTGTGGATCAGTCTCAGCTAAGCATGTTATGAAGTCTGGCCCAAAAGATTTTTCAGTTCTAAGTCTTTTACCTCTTTTAGGCTCAAATTCAAAAATATCTTCCTCTAAAGGTAATGTATGACTAGTGGAAGGGACATCTAGGGGATCAACACATATCATGTAAGATTCAGATTTCAAAGGAAAAACATTTTCAAAGAACACAACATCCCTAGATTCCATAATTGTATTCACACCAATTTCAGATATTTCAGAATTTACAACATAAATCTATATGCAGTAGTATGTTCAGGATACCCTATGAAGACACGATCAACAGTTTTGGGTCCTATCTTGGTTCTCTTAGGTGGAGGAATGGACACCTTAGCCAAACACCCCCATACTTTAAAGTATGCTTAAGAAGGTTGTGTACCTTTCCATAACTCATATGGAGTTTTGTCTGATCCTTTAAAGGGTACTCTGTTCAAGACATAGCAAGCTGAGAGGACGGCCTCCCCCCACAATTTTGCAGGTAATCCTGAACTAATTAACATGACATCCATCATCTCCTTAAGGGTTCGGTTTTTCCGTTCAGCCACACCATTAGATTGTGGTGAATAAGGAGGGGTTACTTCGTGTATAATACCGTGTTCTATGCATAATCTCCTATAGGAATTACATACTCACCACCACGGTCGGACCTAACAGTTTTAATGGTGGCACTCATTTGGTTTCAACTTCTAGTTTATACATCTTAAAGGCTTCTAAGGCATCATCCTTTAAGTAAATATATGTGACAGTACCTCGTACAATCATCTATAAAAGTGACAAACTATTTCTTACCACCTCTAGTTTGAACTGATTTCATGTCAACTAGGTCTGAATGAATTAATTCTAAGGGTTTAGAATTTCTCTGAATATTTTTTCTATAAGATTTTTTAGCATATTTTGATTCTACGTAAATTTCACATTTATGTTCATTATCCAAACTAAATTTGGGAATGCAGCTTATGCTTGCCAGTTTATTCATCGACTTATAGTTTACATGTCCAAGTTTACCATGCCAAACATCCAATGACACAAAAACATAAGCAGAAGAACCAATTTTATTCATTTTAATAGAGGTTACATTTAATTTGTAGAGACCCTCAGTCTTATAACCCTTTCCTACATAATCCTTACCCTTAGTGACAATAACTTTCCCAGATTCAAAAACAAGTTTAAAACCCGTATCATCTAAAACGCCACAAGATACAAGATTTTTGCAGATATCCGGAACATGAAGAACTTCATTCAGTGTGAGAGTTTTGCCAGAAGTGAGCTATAGCCCAACTTTTCCTTTTCCCGTAACCTGTGCTGCGGACGAGTTACCCATGTAGAGTTTCTCCCCTTCCCCTACCTTTTGATAGGAGGTGAACATATCTATGTTTTCACAGACATGCTTGGTAGCACCAGAGTCTACCCACCAGTCTCTCACATTGGTTACCAAATTGACTTCAGACATCGTTCCAGAAAACTCGTTCTTGTTGTTTTCAAACAAATTAGCATTGTGTTTCTTATTATTAAAGTCCTTATATTTTCTACATTGCATTGCCATATGGCCAGGATTTCTGCAAACATAACATGCACCTTTAATTTTACCAATGCCAGGTTTGGGTTTTTGAAATGTACCTTTCTTGTGATGACCAGGCTTGGGTTGCGTTTGTTGCTGTCGCCCTTTTCAGTGTTGGAAGATTTATGTTTAATTACATGAGCCTTGTTTGACATGTCCCTTGCGGAAGATATGCTCTTGTCTTTGGAGCACAGTAATTCTTCCACTTGAATCTTCTTACCCAAATCAACCATACTGACTTCACCAGTTTCATGTCTCAATCGTCGTTTATATTCATACCATGAAGACGGTAATTTCTCAATCACAACAGACACTTGAAACGTCTCATCTATCATCATACCTTCAGCAAAAATTTCATTGATAATACGCTGAAGTTCAAGGAATTGATAATCTCCAAAATCTATACGAAAATTGTATAGATTAGAGTATGAATTGTTGGTTCTGCAACAATGAAAAGCACTAAACAGAAGAAGTTGTTAAGGTTAAGAAATCACTGAATTGATATCACACACAATAGACAGAGCCACCTGCTCAGTAAATTGTCCTTAACACAATAGTCCGCGGGTACTCCTCAAGAATGAGAGATGATATACCCCCACAACGGAGATGTGTCCAGGATAGAACTGCCTGTTATGACTAGTATTAGCACAATACTAATCACTATCAAGAACATAACAGCAAGATGTGGAAGGGAAATAAACAAGCAGTGTGCGCAAAACAAAGCAGGAAGAGGGGAAAAGAAGACATGATAGTAGCTGCTTCTGGAGTGAGTTGAAATGAAGAATTCGTTTTTCTTTTATAGACAAAAGAAGAGAATAGTTTTAATTGCAATTGAATGAGAATCAATTCCGTGGATGAAGCACGAACATAAATTTGAAACGGAATTAAAACGGTCAATTTATTCTCTCTTTAATTCAGCTTAAATCTCGCTGGGTCAGACGCCCCCACATATAAAAAAAGATTTAATTTAGTCTTAAATTCTTTTAAGAAAGTATATTTTGTTCAAAAAAGGTAAGTCTTCCGCAGCCGTAGCTACGCCCGCTCCCACAACACACACTTATGCCCGCAGCGGTAGCCACAGTGACACTCGCACCCACAGTCACAGCCGCAGCCGCAGCCGCAAGTCCAATTCCACAAGTCCGCAAGCCGTAAAACGCAAGACGCAAGACGCAAGCGCACCCGCAAGCGAGCCCGAGACCGTGCTTGCGTGCTTCGGTGCGAAGCACCACGTGTGTGTGAAGAGCATGGTTGCACCAACTAGCCCATAGCCTTAGTCCTCCACCCAACAACAAAAGTGTCTAAACCCCTAAGGGCCCTTCCTTAGAAGCAACTTTCTAGGTAATAAGGAGAGGAATCATCTTTAGTTTCTCCAATGTGACTAAAGGTTCATTCACAAAAGTGAAAAATGAGCTAGTTCCTTAGTGACTTCTAGGTCCTAAGATCCATTCCCACGAAGACTAAAAACATTTTAAGTTCATTTTTTCTCCAACATGAATATCCTTTTTTTTTGGCATGGTTATTTACATGATTAGTTTTTGCAGAAACATAAGATCACGCGAGAGGCTTCTCATTCTCGTCATTGACTTTCCGCATGAGTGTAAAAGAATGGTCGAGCATTTGACTGTTGAAAATTTCCTCCGATGAAGTCTCCAAATGCACACAAGTAGAATATAGTAGAAATCATCCTCATTGGCGAAATGTATATTAGCAAATGAATTCAAATTAGCTTAAAACTTCCTTTTTTTAAGATAAGCTTTTAAAGTTGCTGGCATATACTTGTTTTTCTGGAGCTCCTATTAACCACATCTGTTTAACATAAATCTCATTTTTCCTGAGCTTTTCTTCAAGAACATTCACTTTACATGCTCCAGAAGCCAAATCAACACTTTTTTTTCCCACCGGACTCACATTTTTACAACTCCAAAACCGTCAGTAGAGTGAGATCCAACCCCCAAAATGGGCCCTGCTAATTTTGGAGAGTCAAAGTCTCATCTATGTGAGAGTGATGGTTTTGGATAGACATGTCAATGGATAACCAAATATCCGACATCTGTTTGAGTTTGTACCTGATATTTAATGATATTATCCAACATTTTAGATATTAGATACAGATACCTTATCAAATATTTGTTCCTTATCGGATACTGGTACATAAATGCCAACATTCTATAGGATAATTATCCAATATCCAATAACACAAATACATGTATATAATTTACTATTATATGTTAATTTCTAATTTTTTGACATGTGTTGATGATTTTTTTAAAGGAAATGAAAAAATAAAAAATTGTTGGGATTTTTGAATATAAATTATTGGGTAGTCAAAAATTTAAATTAAATGAACTTGTGAAAGGTTATGTCCATTCATATGAAACTTTTCATTCGAATTTGAACCTCTTCATGAGAGGATTTATCTAAGAGATGTGACTCTTCATGAAAGGATTTATCCTAATGGAGAAAAACACTAGAAGAGAAGAGAAAACTAATTTTCATTTTCTGCTAATTTTGAGAGTCTGTAAAAGAGAGTTGTGTTATATCAATTCGCATTCGTTTTTGGTGTTCATCAAAGTGTTGTAGAAGAACATCAAATGTATTGTTGAATGTTGGAGACATATACCATTACCTGTATCATCATCTAGGGCAGGGAATTAATTAAATGTCTTAAGTAAAGAGATTACTCGCCTCAATACACCCAAGTAAGTTTGATTAAGAATTATAGATTGTTCTCCTCCTTCTATTCTTATCCATTTCTTGTTTTTTGTTCTGGGAACCAAGTTTTACGGAAGTTGTAACACATATATGAAGACGAATGTTACAAAGTTGTAACAAATTGGCAGAAATAATATACAATTCGTATTATTGTCGAAATCGGCAACGAAGATTTTCCAACAAAAATTCATCAAAATTTATTTGGTGTTAGAATTGTGAAATTACAAGAGAAAGAAGAGATTAAGCACACACGATCAAATAAGTTTTTTTTATCTTTTGATATAGTTTTCGGGTAATTATAGGATATCCATTAATCTTAATGGAACGGATTAAAAAACACGTTTTTATTATCCGGTGGATAATTATCAGATACTGGTATCCGGTAAATGTTATCGGATTCGGAAACACATTTTTAATATCTGTCAGATAATTATCAGATACGAATATACGGTAAATGTTAACGGATTTGGATATGGAATGGTTGTTATACGTTTTGTTAAATACCGTTAATAGGCCTAGTTTTGGGATTGTTTTTTGTGTTATTTTTCTTGAATTGCGCTTTTTATTTTATTTCATTTCTAAATTTGGATCAAGGTTTAGAGTCAGAGCCAGAGCACTTTAAGAAGCCTTTATCTGAACTAGGGATGGTAATGGGGCGAGTATGCCAATCTTAATCACTGCCGCTTGAAAAAAAATATTTGTCATACAGATTTTGTTAGTGAAAAATACCACCAACCCGTATTATATGTATCTTAAACAAAGAAACCCCACATAATGGATCCTTCATTATCAAACCCATACTTTCAGGATTTTGTTACTACTAGGCCCAAAACGTTCATTTTTGGGGCTTAGATTTGAATTTTCTTAGCATGATGATGTCATCAACTGTTTTATAAAAGTTTTTAATACCAAAACTAACCTTCTATACATATAAAGTTTATACATAAACAAAAACAAAAAACTCATGTTTTGTTTGATAGGATTCAATTCCATGGAATTAGCCATCTTTCCATGGAAATAACGTGTTTTCCTTTATTTGATCACAAATTTATTTCCATAGAACTGTGGATCCATTTATAAAAAAGCGTGGTCTAAAAGATGTTTTGAACTTAATTCCATGGAAAGTCTTTCCTTGCCTCCTCCAGGATATTGATTCTATGGAATTGTTTCCTTTCCCTGTTATCAAACACAGCCTCAGCTTTGATTTTTTTTCTGCTCTCTTCTTATGCTTCAGAGATAGGTGATTTGTTAGGTTTTTTTTTTGTTTTATTCGCATTCTGTCAATTGAATCTGTTTCATTCATTTAATTGAATTTGTTTCGTCCCGAGAAGAAGACAATACATAGAAATTAATTTTTCTTTGACGAGAAGATTTACATATCTGAGAAGAATATTTGTAGAATTCGTTGATAAGAAGAAGACAATAATCTAGGTATTTTTTTGATTTTTCCTTTTAATGTTTTTTTTCTTTTTGGTTTTTTTATTTCGATTTTACTGATTTCGATTTTTTTTTACTGAGAAGACGAAGAAGAAGAAACAACATTGTTTCAGAAGAAGAACAAAAAATCTAGGTATGATTTTCTCACTTTTTGATTTCTGTTGTTGTTTGATTTCAATTTTGTTTTTCATTTTTTTCGATTTTGATTTTTGTTTTTCGATTTTGCATGTCCAATATGAGAAGTGAATTAGTACTAGATGAGAAGAAGAAGAAGAAACAAAATTGTTTCATAAGAAGAACAAAAAATCTAGGTACGATTTTCTCATTTTTTGTTTTATGTTGTTGTTTGATTTCAATTTTTTTTGTTTTTTGTTTTTTTCGATTTTTGTTTTTCGATTTTGCATGTCTGATCTGAGAAAACAATTAGTACTAGATGTAACATGTTTATAATTATTGATTCATTTGTGAATAATCTCACATTGAAATATTTTAGTTGTTATTGATTTGTTTTTAATAGATTTTGTGAGAACAGATGTGTGGAATACCTTGTTGTTGGTGTTCTTTTTTTGTTTTGAGGATATATTAATGTGTTCTACACTCATTAGATTTGTTGATTTTTGTAATGTGGAATGTGATATTAGTTGTTGAGTATCAACTGGTGAGATGATCAGGTTGTTTGTGTTTTAGTGAAGTAGACTTTGATTGTTTTTGGTGTTTTAGTGAGTAATAAAATAAATGTGCATTTATTACCTATGGATATCAACTGGCTAGCATTGTGAGGCATTTTGTCTTATTTTTTTAGAATGTGTAATCAATAGTTACACAATGTTTTTGAGCATGTGTAATCAACTGTTAGACAATGTTTTTTAACATGTGTAACCAGTGGTTACATTATATTTTTAAGCATGTGTAATCAACAGTTACATAAGGTTTTTTAGCATGCGTAATCAATAGTTATACACCAATTTCCGAGCACCATGTTATTAAACACTGATAAGACTTTTTGATTTTTTTTCAGGTTTGTTATGGATGTTGTTAATTGTATTGTTGTTGTTCGTTACTTTTCAGATTTCATTACCATTCGTGTTGGGATTTAAACTACACTTGATGATTTTAAGGATGAATTCTGCAAGCAATGAAAACAATTCAGTCCTCTTGGTATATGTTTTTTCTTCCGAGAAGCTGGGAAACATCTCCCTGTTGACTTTGATTACTAACTTCAATCACTGATCTCCTTTACACATAGTAAGAAAAAGCCTAGCTCTAGGACTTCTTCTGTTGTTACTGGTGATTCCAGTAATTTGTTGAGAAACTTTGAAGAAGTGGGAATGTATCTAGAAGACCATAGTAAACGTGTTAAACCTCTACTGTCTGATAGTTGGCCTAAGGTCCTTGGCGAGGTTGGTCATGTATTTTTTGATGGAATAAAGGAAGTTAGGATTGCTTACACAAAGTACCATATTCGAACTGGTTTCAGCATGGTTGTCACACACAATGGACCTTCCAGGTTTTCGGCTAAGTGTGAAGTAAAAGAATATGGCTGGAAATTTCATGCAGCTTCTATCGATGAGAGGAACGAAATGTTTCAGGTTAGTTTTTTTTTGGCATTTAGTTTTAAATATGTATGAAATGTTTTTTTGTTATTTTCTATACTTGTGAGAATGTGTAATTTTGAATTACAGATGATGTTTATAGCATGTGTAACTTTGAATTATAAATGATGTTTATAGCATATGTAAATGTGAATTAAAGATTCTACAATGTTTTTTTTTGTATAATAGTTTTTAACTTAATTTTATTTTTTTTGGAATGTTTCGGGTTAGGACTTATAACACTGAGCATACTTGCGGTGCTGGTGGGTGTTATTTAAATCAAAAGTATTCAACAAGCTTTATTTCTGGTTTGATTGAAGAATAAGTTAGGAAGAATCCTCATAATCCGCCGAAAAAAATTGATGATGATTTCAAGACCAACTACGGAATTATTATGGAATACTATCAAGCCTACATTGGTATAGAAAGAGTTTACCAGACCATTTATGGTGATGATGTGAAGTCATACTCGCACTTGGTGTGGTATATTGATGCTATAAGGAAGACAAATGAAGCTACTTTGATAGATTTTCAATTTGATCCTACAAATAAACGCTTTCAACGTCTTTTTATCTCAGTTGGAACATGCATCAAAGGATACCAATTTTGTCGGTCATTGGTCTACTTGGATAGTACTTTTCTTACTGTGAGATTCATAGTATGCTTGCTGGATGCTACTGGGATCAATGGTGATCAATGGTGATCAAGGTAAGTTACGATCTTAAACTATGTCTTCATTTTTGCTGTTTGTTTAGAAAGAATGTGTGACTAGGTATAAATGTTTTTAGGGAGGATGTGTAACTAACATGTACACATGTTTTTTTATATAAGGATGTGTAACTGACATATCCATATAGTCTTTTTTTTTGTTTTCTTGTACTTGTGTAACTTATAATTACACAAGTACAATTGCATGTGTAACTTTTTATACACATAGTATTTGTTTTTTCCTTATTCCTGTTTTGTAAAAAAAAAATTATTTTGTACGCATGTAGGTTTTTATCCACTTGCTATGGCACTAGTTCCTGGTGAGGAAAACGACAACTGGGAGTGGTTTTTAAGAAATTTAAAGAAAGTTGTTGATGATGGAAAGCCAATCACCTTCCTTACGGACCGTGGCGAAAGGAATTAAGCGTGGTGTTCCACTTATCTTTCCATATTCATACTATAGCTACTGCTACTAGCATTTAAAGATGAATCTCCCCGTCACTTCTGTTGATGCTAGGTAAACACTTGTTAGTGATCTTTTCCAAAAAGCGACATACGCCCTTTCTCCTGAAAAACATGTCGATGCGATAAATAAAATTAGGGATTTTCATCGTGAGTAGGTTGATGACTACTTAGAAGAGATCCCACCTGATAAATATACCAATTCCTATTTCAAAGGATGTCGGTATGGACGCACATCTAGTTCTCTTACTGAATCATTCAATAAATGGATTAGGGTTCACAAGAAGATGCTTGCATCTACTCTTTTGGATCAGGTTAGTAGTATGCTTTCTGATTTTTTGTTTTGTTTTTTACTTGTGAGCATGTGTATCTTTGAATTACAAATGATTTTTATAGCATATGTAACTTTCAGTTGCAGATTTTGTTTATAGCATGTGTAACCTACAATTACAGATTGTTACAGTTTTTATTTTGTGTCAGATTATTTTTTGGGTTTATTTGACTTTGGTACCTGGGTTTTGTCCAGATTTAGTGTTTTTACTTGCATTTGTTCAATGTTAGACTTTAGTACCTGGAATCACTGTTCACCCGTTAAGACCCGTGAAATGATGACGTGTCCTTTTTTCCGTCAATTAAATTTGAATTACTAAAAAAAATAAACTTTGCTAACAATGACAAACCAAGTCCCTAGCAGTTAAGATCTGTGGTTTATATTAGATCTTGTTCCATCTCAAAGATGAACGGTTAAGATCGACCTAACTATTATAACCTAAAGGTTAAGATCGACCACTTCACTTCCTCCCTCGTTGTCTCCTCCTCTCCTCCTCTTCCTTTGATAAGTGTATAATTTATATATTTTAAGTATCATTTCCTTATACTTATTTGCTAGATTTTGTGTGCACTACTGTGTATTAGTATTAATTTCGTAGTTTACGTGTTTTATTAGGTTACATCTCTGAAACAAGTGAAATGGAGCTTTACAAGAGAAGAATTGCCAAATACCAAGTGGAACTCAGTATATTCCAGTATTTCTACTCTCCATCTTATCGAAAATTGAATTATGAAGCTAACAGTGAAAGAACGAGGTCATTTCGACTTCGTGTGAGAAAGTTATAAGCAAAACAAGAACTAAGGGCAAAATGGTCATTTCAAGGGAATTGACTATTGGCACTTCGTCATATGATAAGGGCAGAGATGTTTTGAATCATACTAAAGGCGCCATCGTTATTGCTATGGGATGCCAGTTATTTAAAAAATACTAAGAGCACCCACTCTTCTTCTCGGGGCTCCACTTTCTTCCTCTTCTACAAACGAACATGGATCTTCTCTAGTTCATGATATAAATGGGTTATGATGGAAGTTATGGCAGACGATGATAGAAACTAGTGGTTGGTGACTGACTTGAGTTCGAGATTAGAGAACAAAATATTGGATAATATTCCTGTAACAGATAACAAACCAAACAGAAGCTTGAAAATAGTTAAGGGTTTGCAGAAACATCAGTAGACTTCAGACAAACACAAACACAGGAAGATGGAGTCGCCTGTTCAACAGACTTCCCTTAACTCGATATTTGTCGGGTACACCTCTAGAAAGAGTGTTGCTATACCCCTGTGTGGACAAATCGAATCCAGGATAAAACCACCTGATACCAACCCAGCTAGCAAAAACTCATTGGCCCGTTGCGAACTTAACGGCAGAATAATTTACAGAAAAATAAATCTACGTGCGCAAACAAAGCGAGAAGAGGGGGAAAGTCGTCAGGATAGTAGCTGCGACTGGGGTAAGGAAAAATGAAATCCTTTTTATGCTTTTATACGAAAATTTGAGAGAGGAGAATTAAATTGTATTTATGAAAAAATCTTTTTATTTAATTCAAATAAATTCTCATAAATAATGAAATAGATTTTAATATCAATAAATTCCCATAAATAATAAAACGGTTTTTAATATCAATAAATTCCCATAAATAATAAAACGGTAAAACATTTATTATAGGAATTTAAAATAAAAAACCATTAAGTCTTGATAGGCACACGCTGCGCACACGTCGAGCTCACGTCGGGCACTCGTCGGGCACATGCCATCTCACGCAAAAATACACGCAAGCATACGTAAGCTCCGCAAATCAGCGGCGCGCGTGCTTCTGTGCGAAGCACCGCACATGTGTGAGTTTGCCTACTAGCCCATTCCCTTAGTCCATATCCAATACATAAGTTCTTTCCCTTAGGTGCAACCTTTGTGGTAATATGGATAGACTTCATCCTTGGTTTATCCCATGTGGGACAAACCAAAGGTTTCTCATTCACATAGAAGTGAAAAGTGGATTTGTTATTTCCACCCACAATATAGGCTAGTGACCCTTTGGTCCCATCAAGATAATTTTGGTAACAAAACAGTTTTTTGTAAATAAGCAATAAATTCACTTTTAATTCTAACAATCCCCCACATGAATGAAGAAAGCGATAAACCAGAAAACCAAAAAACGAGAAATACCTCTTAAGCAATAGGTGACCATATGGAATTGAACCTTTGCTTAGTGAGAAGTACCGGAACTACTTGAACCTTTGACAGTGAACGCGATGTCTTGAACTGCCATCGTTTGGTGTAGTTCTTCAATAGCTCCTTACGCGAGATATCTCTCAAGATTGCTGTTAAGTTCACGCCGTTGTGTCCGTTTTGGCCCTGGACATATCCCGTTTCTCAGAATGCTCTAGAGAATCAGCACAGTTCTCATAGGAAGCGACTCACTTCCTCATTCAGATAGGTGAGTTCTATCAAGAGTGTTAACTGCTACACCCCATTTCAATCTTAAATTGAAACTATAGAACTCATTAAGACTTTACTATAAGTTATCCTCACATGCAGTCACACTATCACGTCTATACCATAGGGAAGGGACAAAGAAAATAATTCTCTGATAGTGTTTAATTTTTACCCTCCACAAATTAGTTGTCTCATTCAAAACCTTGATCTTGGGATCTCCAGTCATCAAGGTTGAGTATCCTTCATGGAAAGTTTTAATTGATGAGCTTAAGTCCCATCCCCCTCGATGCATTACTAACTATCTCCTTGGACAAGCATTTCGTCAAAGGGTCCGCGACTTAGACCTCACAAAGTCAACAGAAATAACGCCATTCGAGATTAGTTGTTTTAGAGAATTGTGTTTTCTCCGAATATGAATGGATTTTCCATTATAATTGTTGTTTTTAGCATTAGCTATTGCAGTTTGACAATCGCAGTGTATAGATATAGCTGGCACAGGCCTATGCCAGAGAGAAATGTCTTCTAAAAAGTATCTTAGCCAAGCGGCTTCCTCTCCTGCTCTATCTAACGTAATAAACTCGGATTCCATAGTGGACCGAGCGATAAGGTCTGTTTGGAACTCTTCCAAGACACTGATCCACTTCTTAGAGTGAAAACGTATCCACTCGTAGATTTAGACTCCTTTGAGTATGCTATCCAGTTTGCATTACAATGTCCTTCAAGAACTGCAAAGTATCTCTTATAACTCAAACAAAATTTAAAGTGTATATTCGATACCTTAACACTCTAAAAAGTGCATCCCAATACTCCTATCAAACTGGTTATATTTTCTAAGTACAGATTCAATAAAATGAGATTGACTAAGACTATATCTATTAGACTCTCTTCATCCCTAAGATTACATCTGAGGGACCTAAGCCTTTCATGTCAAGGTCTCATTCAATATTTTCTTAGTGGAATAAAATACATATATGGTTGTATCCAGTATAATCAGATTATCAACATACAATCACACAGGTATCATGCACAAGTTTAGTTTAAACATGCTTGTCAGATTCATTTATTTTAAACCCACTAGAAATCATTTACATGATCAAAATTTTTCATGCTCTAAAAGATTTCTCTTTCTAAATATTTTTCCTCTTCTAGGATCAAATTCATCTTCCTCTAGAAGTATTTTCTGACTAGTATAAAGGACATCTAGGGGATCAACACATATTATGCGAGATTCAGATTTCAAAGGAAACAATTTTTCCAAAGAACATAACATCCCTAGATTCCATATCGGTATTCAGACCAATTTCTGAAATATCAGAACTCACAACCCTAAACTTATAATCTGTAATGTGTTCAGGATATCCTATGAAGACACAATTAACAGTTTGGGTCATATCTTTGTCTTCTTATGTGGAGGGATAGTAACCTTAGCCAAGCACCCCCCACATTTTTGAAGTATGCAAAATAGGTTTGTTTACTTTTCTATAATTCACTTGGAGATATATCTGATCATTTAATAAGTACTTTGTTCAGGACATAGCAAGCTGAGAGGACGGCCTCCCCCCACAAGTTCCCAGGTAGTCCTGAACTAATTCATGGCTTCATCATCTCCTTAAGGGATTCTATTTTCACCTCTAGTTTGAACTGAGTTCAAGTCAACTAGGTCTGAGGAATTAATTCTATGGGTTTAGAATTTTTCCTGAACATTTTTCTTATAAGACATTTTAGCATATTTTAATTTTATGCATATTTAACCTCTATGTTTACTTTCCAAATTAAATTTGGGAATGCAGCCTATGCTCGCCAGATTGATCATTGAATAATATGACCAAGTCTGCTATGTCAAACATTCAGTGATACACAAATATAAAAGGAATCAATTTTATTTAATTAAATTGAGGTTACACCTAATTTATAAAAACCCTCTGTCTTATAGCTCTTTCCACTGAGTTACACTATTTTTCCCAGATTCACAAAAACCCGTATCATCTAATATACTACAAGATACAAGAATTTTACAGATGTCCGGAACATGAAGAACTTCATTCAATGTGAGAATTTTGCCAAAACAATGAGCTTCAACCCAACTTTTGCTTTTTCCGCAACCTGTGTTGTGGACGAGTTACCCCTATAGAGTTTTTCTCCTTCCCCTACCTTCTGATAGGAGGTGAACACATCTTTGTTTCCGTGGACATGTTCGGTAGCACCAAAGTCTACCCACCAGTCTCTCACATTGGTTACCAGTTTAACTTCAGACATTGTACCAAAAAACTTGTTCTTTTGATTTTTCATAATAATTTAGCATTATTTTATTTTATTTCTCTATGAATAAAATCCTTACGATATCTATAATATATTGCCTAATTATATTATGAATATGATTTATTTATAATCAAATAATCAACACCCACATATGCTTTATATAAAATCATTTCAGAGCATGATAACAACGTTCTATTATGTGTCTTGATTTTAATGCATTAAATTTAGTGTATAAATTTTAGGGCATTTCAACTTTTCATCAAACGCGACCTACGGTTGTTAAATTAAGTGTATTAACCATTTTAATAATATCAAGACATCATGCATACGATTCATATATTAAAAAAATATATATTATGATTATAATTAATAAATCATACCTGATTATCGTTGCTACCACCATTTGAGCAATAAAAGTTTCCCTTTGATCCATGGAATCTCCATCAAATCCCCGCCGAAGAAAACCCATATCTTCGCTAGAAATAGAATGCACCCAAAACCACCTCTAGGACTTAACTCAAGTCCAACCCAAAATTGAGTGCCCAGGTCCATTTAGTCATCCCTTATAATTTTATTGAGTACAGATAGTAGAGATGAAAGAAACCTCTAGACAAGCATGTGAGTCACATGTGTGACATGTGAAGGAGGGGCAAAAAGATCTTTTCGCAGATTTTTCTTTCAACTCTAGCAATTAACCTTTTTCTCCGCCCATTCTCTCCATTCATCTCTTCCTTCTTCACCGGTAGCACCCGAAACTCAAAAATTCATTTTGTGTCTGTACTGCACAGTAAGAACATCTTCTCCAACATTTTCAAGATTGAGTTCGATAATATCCCAATCTAATCTCTGAATATTTTTTTGAGAAGTCATTTTTCCGATTCCTAATCGATAAAGACCTTCATCAATAATTGATTTCCTAATAAGTTTATAAACTTTGACACATTCTTTTCCATAACCAGAAGAAATCATACAGTCGGCAATTGAATTAAGATCAGATATAGCGAGAACAGAGACTCGTTCCACTTCGGTTATAGAATTCCCAACTTCTTGAATCTCATCTTCAGAACCATTATCATATTCCTCTTCGTAATCACTTAAACTCGATCTCGACGTTACAGAAGAACGAGTCGAGATTGATTCAGGATCGAAATGATCTCTGTTCGTTGATAAAATTCTTTCTGTAGTCTTTTCATTGAAATTTGCATTAGTTGTTGAAAACGAATAAGTTTTTCAGAACTTGGATTTTCTGTTAATAAGAAATGCATAGCTCTTTGTAAATCATTAACACAGTTAATATAATCTCGAGCTTCTTTTCTACTTTCGTAGAATAAGGAAGTTACTTTCGCATACGAAGATGTTTTTCTTGATTCCATTTGCTTATTTTATTTTATTTTCAACGAAATGAAAAAACCCATTATTCATTTGCTTAGAACAACAACTTCCTCTATGTTTATCATTGGATGGATGATCATGTTTATGATCATGTCCATGCCCTTTATCTTCATCATCACTGTCATCTTCATCAAATGATTTCTGTTTATGAAATATACAACAATTCTTCGAACTCTTCATCTGAAAATGTAATCGGAATATTATTTCTTGACCACTTCCTGGTCCGTCACCATAATTTACGAGAATATTTGAAGACTGTTGTCTGTGCTATAGCATCGAGAAAATGATCTAACGCCCAAAAATTATTTCTCGTTTTCATTGTTACGAAATTAAAAAAAAATATCGAGTTAAGAATGTTGGATAATATTCCTGTAACAGAGAACAAACCAAACAGAAGCTTGAAAATAGTTAAGGGTTAGAAGAAACAGCATGAGACTTCAGACAAACACAAACACAGGAAGATGGAGTTGTCTGTTCAACAGACTGCCCTTAACTCGATATTTGTCGGGTACACCTCTAGAAAGAGTGTTGTTATACCCCTGTGTGGACAAATCGAATCCAGGATAAAACCACCTGATACCAACACAGCTAGCAAAAACTCGTTGACCCGTTACGAACTTAAGAGCAGAATAATTTATAGAAAAATAAATCTACATGCGCAAACAAAGCGAGAAGAGGGGAAAAGTCGTCAGGATAGTAGCTGCGACTGGGGTAAGGAAAAATGAAATCCTTTTTCTGCTTTTATAGGAAAATTTGAGAGAGGAGAATTAAATTGTATTTATGAAAAAAATCTTTTTATTTAATTCAAATAAATTCTCATAAATAATGAAATAGATTTTAATATCAATAAATTTCCCTAAATAATAAAACGGTTTTTAATATCAATAAATTCCCATAAATAATAAAACGGTAAAATATTTATTATAGGAATTTAAAATAAAAAACCATTAAGTCTTGATAGGCACACGCTGGCACACGCTGCGCACACGTCGAGCTCACGTCGGGCACTCGTCGGGCACATGCCAGCTCACGCAAAAATACACGCAAGCATACGCAAGCTCCACAAGTCAGCGGCCCGCATGCTTCGGTGCGAAGCACCGCACATGTGTGAGTTTTCCCACTAGCCCATTCCCTTAGTCCATATCCAATACACAAGTTCTTTCCCTTAGGTGCAACCTTTGTGGTAACATGGATAGACTTCATCCTTGGTTTATCCCATGTGGGACAAACCAAAGGTTTCTCATTCACATAGAAGTGAAAAGTGGATTTGTTATTTCCACCCACAATATAGGCTAGTGACCCTTTGGTCCCATCAAGATAATTTTGGTAACAAAACAGTTTTTTATAAATAAACAATAAATTCACTTTTAATTCTAACACAAAACAGATAGTTTGGGAGCTGTGATGAGTTTTGATCGGTGATTGATGGGTGGAAGAGTTGTTGTTCTCTGTCGATGTTTGATCGTTGTATCTAGTCTTGATGAAGGATGATGATGATCATGAGGTTGCTGCTAGTTTTGAGATGTTGCTATCAATGGAGAAAATATGTGATGAATAAAAGATTAACTCGAGCTGGAGGCAGTGAGAAGAAGAGGTCGATGAACTGGTGGTTCTGTGATGGAACAAATATTACGGCAGTGATGGTATAGCTCTAGGAGATGATTAATAGCAGTTCGAAGATGGAGTTTGAACTGAGCCATTCATGGCAGAAACGAAACAGTTGGAGATGATTCGAGTGAGCAGTTGACGGAGTAGAGTTGTGGTTTCTCGGTTTTTGCTGGTAAAGAGGAACTCGGGCCTGGAAGTGAGGAGAATTCAAGATGTGATAATGATTCTGCAATTATTGGCAGTTAATGAAGAAGAAGAGTTATGTACGTATTTGGTTGAATCTATTTCTTGCCAAGAAAACAGCTAGCAAGTGGAGCCGTAGTCATTGATATGGTGACTAGATGATGGGGATTAAGCGGTGTTTGTGCTTAAAAATTTGAACTGAATTGGGATTAGATTGGCCGAGAATTTATTAAAGAACTACTATGGTTACCGTCAGTTTTTGTGTGGTAAACGTCTATGGATTGATAGTGTTTTTAGAAGTTAAGATGATTTAGGAAATCGGCTTCCGAGGAAATCAAGTTTGCATAGTCTATAAAAGAAGCCCACACACACCTACGGACACATTCATACTCTCTCTCACGTATATAGACCTTCACAGACAGAAAAAAGGTCAGAGAACACTCTTTGGATGCTAGAATTGGAGACAGACCTGGACGTACAGAGAATATCATCGGTTAGTTTGTGTTTCTTATTAATTAATTTTCATGGCTTTTGAGAAAGCCATGTTGGGCTAATTCCCTTGTTAGGGCGAAAGGATGAACTTGTAGAGATGGTTTTCTTTGTGTTTCAAACTTAGGGTTTTCAATTATAAATACTTAATGTTAATGTTTTGTCTCTCTCTCAACGTTTTATCCTTCTCAATAATTTTTCATGTTCTATGCCACGTATAGTGCATCGTTTGATTAGTAGAAGAATTTGTTGAAACCCTACTTTAAACCGTTTTACGAATATTCTTTGACTCTTTATACCACGTATAATTAGTACTTCGAAATTCTACCTTAGGTTGAGAACAAACAATTCTTTTTGAAAATTCTTTCTTCGATTCTTAAACGAAAAATCTTCCGCGTATTAGTAGCTAGATTTTCTATTTTACATGAGTAAGATCGAGACCCTTTGTGACGAACGCAATTAAACCCTAATCTACAACGGATTCCCGAAACCTTAACGTTTTCCTCTTACTGTTTTCAAACTTTATTAAATAGTTTCCATTCACTCATTAATTTAATTCTTTATAAAAAAAAAACTAAAAAAAATATTTTAATTAATTTTAATATAAACTTCTCGTGGGAACAAACCGTATTTGCTCTTGTCTACATCTTTCGACACTGTGCGCTTGCGGTAAGACAAAGTCGGTTTTTCGAAGAATCATCCTTCTCAAAACCTCATTTGAAGAACTTTCCTGATTGAAGAAATAGAAGAGAATTCTTTTTTCTCATATTTTCTTCAATGCTAGGTTTTCTTATAGTTGTAATCTCGTCTTAGTCTTCTTTTTAAAATATTTTTAGGGTTTATTCAGATCTAGGTCTGATTTTGATTTTGTAATCTCCTTTTAGGGTTTCTCCTCAAAACCCCTTTCATGTAATTCTTTATCTGCATCTGGATCAGGATCAAGCAACTCGTTTAAGAAGAAACTGAAGATGGATACATGGTCTGAAGATGAACTTGACAGTCTCTGGATTGGTGTTCGTAGATAATTGTCCACCTCCTAGATGTCGAAGTCATCCGACAGATATGAAGTTGGGCCTTCTACCTCCTACCGATCCAAATCATCATATTACCAATGACCTATCGAACAGTCTTAGGCGGAACTGCGTTGGAGATTTTACCTCACCAGCCTATGATACACATGGGACTTCTTCAAACATTCACTTAGAGGAGCAATTTTTACTAAATTCTAAGGGAAGTAGTAGCTTGGGTATGGGTATGAACTACTCGGTTGTTCAATCTTAATGAATCTCAAGGTGATGCAGTGTTACGTTCTATAACAAAAAGTTCATGTAGTCACAAATAGTCTCAACCAAATCTAATACAAGAGTTGCTCATAGATTCAATAGATACTTGTCAAAGTAGTGGTGGTGGACCTGGTGGTAATGGTGGAGATGATGTTCTTAAGACAAGATTAGAGGGGAAGATTTCAGTTACCTAATTTATGAGGCTTAAATCTCAATAAACAGGTAAGATTAATAGTTTTTGATCCTTATTATTCTTTGCAGCATTTCTATTGTACGTGATACAAATTTGGAGTGTAATTGTTTGCCCAGAGTGAGATAAAGTGGTTTGTAGACAAGGTGTTTGACAAATGGTCTCAACCAAATCTTTTATGATTCGAAGAAACTAATACATGCGTTTTTCTTGTAGTTTCTTTTAATGGCGACTTTCATTGTTATTTGTCCATTATGTACATAGCTTGTTGCTGCTTGTCCCACGATACTTCATTTTGTTAGTATAGAGTGGTTCTTCTTTAATATTAAAGGCAATAGATACTAACTGTGAGGTTAGTCCATTCTCCATGTTGATCATTTGTTAGCTAGTCATATGGACACTTACCTTGCATCCCTTTCCTAACTTACCTTGGATAGTACAACCCTTGTACTGAATATCTTCTATTATATGTAACCAGTAAGATGTTCTGATTAAGTTTGTTTGTGTGTCTAGGGTTCCCTTAAGATTTGTGGAGCTCAGGGAAGGAGGATTGAAAGTAGTTTCAAAAGGAGGATCCCAAAATCCTTTGTTATTTGCAATTGATCCGGAATAGGATGGTGAGGAATGCTAAAGAAAGCATAATTCAGCACGTTACTGGATCTGAAATTTATGACAAGATGCAAGAAGTGTTCATTGAAATGGAAAAATTGCCAACAGTAAGTAATCTTATATTTATGAAGAAATTTCTTGGTTATTTGACTTACCAATCTTGTTATTTCTCAAACCCCAGAAACCCTTCTTTGGAACCCCCCATCTCACATATCTCTCTTCTTAAGTGTTGAGAGCCTCTGGGATCGAGTGTTGTAATTAAGTAGCATCGGTCTTTATTTTCTCTCATTAGTAAGGCTCAATATTGTCCTGCCAAACATTCTCACACATCTATGTTGGGTGCATGAAGATCCATAAAGAATAATTTCTGAGTTATCAATTAAGTTGACAATTAAAGGATATTACCTTGCAGAGTACTTGTTAAGGTTGCAATGTAGTCTAGTTTCTGATGTAGCAGGATTTCCAATTTCATAACTACGACCTTAAGTATTATTTGGTTTTTTTTATCTTTCATGTTGAATCTGATCTTCTTTAAACCTGTGATCAGGAGTTGGTGGACACATCTGTTGATGAGAGTGGCTCAGAAATTTCTGATGCTGAGATACTGGATGAGTTCACGACAAATATAGGAGAGTTGAAACACAAAGTTGTATCATTCAGAGAAGATAGACACCTAATGGTAATATAGGGCTCTTGTCCACTTTCAGTCTTCATCATGTTCGGACATAACACTTTTAGATTTCCGTTTTATAGGGCAGCTTACATGAATGATGTTCTATTCTTTTTGAACTATTATATTTGTATCTTTCTAATATTCATGAATTGGCCTTGTTAAAACCATTATTTACGTGTCTAATTGATAGAGATGATCATGGTTGAACCAAATCCATGTGGTTTTAGATCAACTCTAGTGGGAATTGGCGTTAGTTATAATAGTTGTTATTGGGAATTAATTTTTTAAAAATCTAAAAATTCGACCGTTGGATCTGAAGAATCATAGCCGTAGGATGTATAAGAAGGCATGTGAGTTTTAAAACACTCACGTGATAACGGCGTTAAGTATTTATTTTTTATTTTTTATTTTAAAAAATCTAAACGGAAGTCAATACTTTAACTTTAACATCCATGGTGAACAGTGATTCCAGGTACTAAAGTCTAACGTTGGTCAAATGTAAGTAAAAACAATAAATCTGGACAAACCCAGGTACCAAAATCAAATTAACCCTTATTTTTTACTGATTTTTTATTTCTTATATGAAATCTTTCAGGGGTAGTAGATTTATTTCTGTTTTTTGTTTGTTTTTTGTTTTTGTTCTCTTAGTGCATTCTATATTTTTTTACTTTGTTACATGCAAGTTTAATTTTTTTCTCAGGTTAGGATGAAAGTAATGCTAATGCAGGTTTATTTATTTTTTAAGGTTAGGATGAAAGTAATGGTAATGAATGCAGATCATCGTGATTATGGCGCTAAGTTGATGACTCCACTAACTCTATAATATGAGAAAAAGCTTAAGGAACTTCAAGATGAAGGTTTGGCTTGGGAAGTGTTGGCGGCTAGTCATACTGTGTATGAAGTTTTTAGTGAAAGGACTCATAGAGTGGATCTTGAGCACTGAACTTAGAGGTATGATTTTTTTGTATATACTTTTATTTTATCAGGCTACAACATTTGTAGCAACCAGTCACACAATGTACGTGAATTTACACATGATATATGTCTTATGTAATACATGGGTACACACCTCTATTTTTTTGCATGTGTAAACGATTAGTATATAAGGTACATAATTTTTTTGTGTGTATTTATGTTTATATGTTTCTTTCTTAAAGGTGGCGCGTATATCTTTTCCTTTGTACTCATGCTCTTGCAGCCATACGAAAGAGTAAACGTCAAGCTATTGAATTCGTTGTACCTTATTTCACAAGTGAATACTATATTAATACTTAAATGCATGCCATCCAGCCAATCCCCAACTACAACATGCCTGATTTTATTGATGATGATGATACTATTAATCCACCTATTGTAAGGAAACAGGCAGGCAGAAAAGGATTGAAAGTCACGGTGAGAGAAAGCCAAAGAGGAAGGTTCGTTGTAGCAATTGTAGTGAAGAGGGTCATAATCGGGCAGGTTGTAGGAAGTATTCGATATATACACCTCCTTAGTCTTTTTTTATAATTTAAACGAAAATGTTAAGCATATCAGGGTTGTTAGAAACATTTTTCAATGGATTTGGTAGTGATTTTTATGTTTGAATTATTTTAAATTCAGCATTATTTTGTTGTTTTTATAAGGATTATAATTAGAGTAGTGGTGATTTTAACTTTTTTGTGATTTCTGCAAGTTTTTTTGTTTTTTTTTTTTGAATGGGCATGTGTAACTTCAGGTTACACAAGCTAATTTGAGCATGTATAACTTAAGGCTACATAAATTATTAGCATGCGTAACTTTCAGTTACATAAGCGTATTACTTGTGTTCTGAAAAACTATTTAACAAGCTTTTTTTTATATTTGTGAAAACATGTGTAACTTTAGGTTATGCACGCTAATTTGAACATGTGTAACTTCAGGTTACACAGGCAGAATTCATGTGTAAATTCAGGGTACATAAGCAGAATACACACTGATAAACCTTGAAACTCGAACCCTCTTCTTGGGTTCAAAAGATAATAACAATACAAAAAAAGAACATAAGAGAGTTAGAACAAGATAATACTACCTTATAAACAAACCTGATAACAGTATTTACAAAACAGATAATAGCTAGTAACTTAGAATATCTACTAGTAACAAAACATAAGACATTTGTTAAGAGACTAATAGTATCTAATTAAATGTTCATAATAATGCCTAATCATCAAGTGTATGAAACCCTCAAAAGAAATTCTCCAAAGAGTGTGTATCTACTAGAATCTTGTAGAGCATGCTTCCTCTCATGCGAAGTACTTTGCCAATTATCATATCCTCCTCTGGATTCTTTATTTTTCTTGTAAAGCATGCTTCCTTTCTCATTCTCTATTTCATGTAGCAACATACAAAAAGAAAACAGTCACTGTAAGCACCTTGTGTGTGTGTGCGTGGGGTCGGGGGGGGGTGTGGAAGGCTTTATAATTACCTTGTTTTTCACCTCAAATCCTAGTCCATCAGACATGGTTTTGCTTAGCTTTGCTTCGTATTTCTTTGCTTGGGACAAATTTAAAGTCCTTACTCCAGGGACTAATGATGAATTCATGTAATGCCAAGTTTGTTCCCTGAAATCATATTCCAGTAGGGTGAAATGTGACTTGTTTTTACACATCGTTGCAAACATCTTAACTACTGAGTCATCATATGCTTCAACAATTCTTGACATCCAAAGCGTGATTACATCTTGCCTGCACATATGTGAGAACCATAAAGTCCGTCTTTTGAGTGTTAAATTCATAAAATCTTGTTGGTGAGGCAGAAACATTCGGTCGCTCGCGAACCTGGAGTCTTTCGTATGGTGGTTTTCTCCTAACTCAAGGGTTAAGCATTAGAATAATGTTCTTTGTACTTCTAACTTCCTATTGTTAGTGTGCAGAAACTTTATGTCTTCGTAGCTCTTTGGATGTTGAAAGTGGTATACCTCTTATAAACCCTCACGAGACTATAACTCGTCCACTAGGGACACCTAGGGGTTTAAAGGCTTGTTACAGATGCTAAGTGTAACTGTATCCTCAACGAAATGGAGTTTTTGTAGTTTATGTTAGTTTAGATTTGTAGTTTGCTCGAGGACTAGCAAAAGGCAATGTGGGGGAATTTGATAGGTGCATTATTTGCATTATTTGGGTACTCTAATTCATTGATTTCTTGTTAGTTTTCATATCATTATGCTTTGATTTTGTATTTTTATGAGTTTCTTAGGAGTTTTGAAGTGTATTCAACCAAAGAAGAAGAAAGGAGTTCATTACGACACAAAATGAACAAAGAAGTTAAGTTCTTCCAATGGAGAAAGACCAAAGACCAAATTCAACATATTCAAATCCAGGAGTTCTTAATACCATGTTGAAGAGAACGAGAATATGAAGCCAACACAAAAAGAATGAGGTCATTTGGAGTCTGTATGAGGAAGTTATGAGCAAAACAACCGAAAGAAAATGGTGAAACACTCAGCAACATAATCGGGAGATAACAAGGGAAAATTATCTACCGATTATAGGCAGTTTCGGGTACAGAAAAACTTCGTTTTTGAGTTCCATAAATCGGTAGTTAACACGGAAATCGAGTCTACCGATTATGACTCGACGGGAGCCACTTCTAAGACACGTTTTTGACTTCCAAATCAAGGTATCATGGTCCCATTAAGACTCTAACACCTAGATATGATGAAGACTATATAAGAAGACTTCCATAACCCTAGGAAGAGATCTTTCATACCTTTGGACACTTTAAAAACACAAGGAGAACAAGAAGGTAGGGCTTGGAGTTGCGATTGATTATCACGATTTCTAGGGTTTGCTTTACTTGTTTTCTTAAATATTTTCCATGGATTTTGAGAAAACCATGATGAACTAAACCTTTCTTATTGGTTAGAGATGTAGTCCTAAGTTGGAAAACATGTTTATTAATTGAAGTATTTATTCTCATATGTTCATAATCTCTTAAATATCGCTTATGTTATACCTCTTATAACGCCTTGTATGATGGATTGCTTGTTTATTTAAGTCGCGAATTAGATGAGCATGCATTGACATCTATAGCAAAACTAGGGTTTGAAATCCGGAATTGTCGAAAGATCCTTGTTACAAGTAGCATAACATATTTTTTAATGACGGGATGTTACCGTAGAAGCGTGACCTAGGTTAAATCTGTGTGGCTTTTGCGCCGGATTGCTTAGAATAACCTCAACTCACAAAGACCATTGCTTTCATTGGGTTAAACTTGAGTGGCTCTTGCGCCAAGTTATTCGTTGAAAAGGATTCAAAGAGTGGCTCTTGCGCCTTTGATTACAATAGGAGTTTTTCCAGAGTAAGCCTGCGATATGATGCTTTAGGGTTATTGATATTGAGAGTGCATGAATGTTAAGTATGATTTAGTCGATAACATGTTGGAAGATGGAAGATGAACTCTCTAACCAGTGTTCTTTATATCTGATATTCGTTTTACTCTATTTTTTTAGTATAATTTAGTTATAATCACAACCAAAACCCCCCTGTTTACATAAGTAATCGAAAGTAATTAACAATCACCTGCCTCTCTGTGGGAACGAACTTGTTCTTATTACTATATTCTAATCTATATTAGTGAAGTAAGAACTTGAATTAATTTTGCTTGGCTGACAACCGGCCAAATTTTGGATCCGCTGCCGGGGAGGCATAACGGATTGTTATTTGTTTTTTGTTTCTTTTTTTTCTTTTTTTCTTTTATTTTTATTTTTTTTCTGATTTTTTTCTGATTTATTTATTTTCTAACCTAGTTTTGAGAATCTTGTTTCAGGTACTTGTATTCCATGTACGGTGCACAAGATCAAGCTTATAATGGTAATCAATTTGGTTTTCAATATCAACCCTATGACAATTTCCAACCATACGGGGAGTATAATCACAACCAATCCTTTGGTTATGACCATTATTCCACGTGCCATTTTAATTATTCTCATACATGCCAATCTCCTTATAGTAGGTATGTAAGTGTATAATTACAAGGAGGGGAGGATAATTATTCTTGTGATGGTTTATCTAAATCTACTCTTGATCGTAATTATGATTATTTACCTATTCAACGGGAGGAAATAAGGTTTAGAAACTCTACCACAAGTAATGGTGTAAGACTACCAAGTTTGAAAGAACTTGATAGAAGGTTTGAGAAATTGATAGAGGAAGGGCATCATGTGCAGAAATTCTAGAAGCTAAAAGAGCTTTGAGAAAGGAACGTGAGCGACGTTATTCTATAGGATACGATGATGATTTTGAACCTTTCGAAAATCCTTACACTAGTGATGACGTTATTCCAACTCTGAATCTGATTTTTGATGATAATTGTGTAGTTAACTCAACTCTTGATCTTAATAATGATCATTCACCCATTCAAAGGGAAGAATCGTGTGCAAGAAATTCTACTGTAGTTAATGATAAAAAGCGTGTGAATATAAGAAAATTTACTTAGAAACTATACAAGTTGGAAGATGACGGAGCCTCGGAAGAGCTTCTCGAAGAAATTCGTAGGACCATTCATATGGAATTTAAACGATGTTCTGACTAAGGTTGGGAAACCGATGAAGATTCTGATTACAGTGAGTCTAAAAACGGAAAGGAGTATGTTGAGAATGAAACCAAATTGACCAATAGTGTGGAAGACCCAATTGAACTTGCCGAGGATGATATTGATAATGTTGATGCCGAGATTCTTGTTGAGGCAGAAACTAGTGAAGAACGGTTAGAAAGTTTGATAGAGGACCACAATTCAAAAGAGGTAAGTAATTCATTAGAAATTTTTGAGAAAGATGAGGATCCCATAATACAAGAGACTTTGGAAGGCTTGACTATTGATCTTTTTCCTTTACCTCGTTTTGGCTTGAATGTATGTGCTTCGGAAGTACTATTAAATTACTTTGCTTCTAAATATCTGTTGTTGGAAGTACTTGATTCTCATACTATGCAGGTTAGAAAAGAGGAGTCTATAGAAGTTCCCGAATTCTACGTTCTTTATCCACTTTCGAGTGTAGAAAAGACTAAGTGTGGGGGAAATTTCTATCGAGTGATAACTTCTCTATTATCTTCTTGTACTAATGTTTGTATGAAGTTAATATTTGCAATGCAGATTGTTCTATGGGTGGATCCCCAAATTTTCAAATTGTTGGTCTATGGACGACCAGAAGGTCAGGCTGAAGACGTTAAACTAAGCGTTGGGTGGGAGGAAACCCATTGGTTTTGTATTTCTATCTTTATCTTTTGATTTTTATTAGTTTTTTATATCATGTTAGGATCTCTCATCTTGATTTTACATTGGTGGAATCAATTTACATTGAGGATAATGTAAAGTTTAAGTGTGGAGGAGGAATTAAGCATATAAAATTCTTAAGTATTCACTTTTAGGTAGAAATTTTTTAACTTTTTTGTAACTATTTGCATGAAACCTTCAACTTTTAGAGATTTTAGAGTCACTTAGTATACTTCTAGCTAGGTTAACATACGAAGTTCTAACCGAAATAACTGAACTTAGAAGTATTAGAGAACTATATTCAGAGTGTTTAGTTGTTGAGAGGCTAAAGATGACAAAAATGGACTTAAACTGCCGGTAGAGAATACAGTATTAGAAGATTTGATCATTCAATACCCATGAGTGAGGCACCAAATCCAGTTGTCCGTTTAGAGTGTTTCATTTGCGCAAATTCCGGGTAGAATGATGAGCTACCTAACCTCGTACCAGTTTCAGTACTACTTTTTGATCTCTTGAGTGCTATTTCTATCAATCATGAGGGTGCCATCAGAATTGCTAACTCTATCTTGTAGTCTTGTTTGAAGACTTATGTACAAAAGCGAAAAAAATCAAAAGATGTGAGTTAATGAAGTTCATGATATCAAGGCAATACAAGTTTTGAAGAATCAAGTGGTAAAGTCTTTATCCCACGGCCGTAGTAGTTTCATCACTTTATTTACTTTTCAGTTTTATTTTGAAGTAAAAAAAAAAAAAAAAAAAAACTTATCATTGCTTTAGTTTATATTTGTTTTTTGTATTCAATCAATAAGGTCGTGGGGAAGAAGAAATCTATAAAGAAGTTTCAAACAAAAAGAAATTGAGGAAAAAAGTTACAAATTGTCAAGGTTCTACGAAGTTCAAGAGTTCATCATCAATAGTTGAAGACCGAAGACGTTTCTATTGGTTGCTGTTAGAGTGGTGTTGATTTCCGATCGGGTGAAAAGGTAAGTAAGCATTTTCATCCTTGCATAGTGGTTGATTTCCTTTATTAGAGGTCACTAGAAAAACAAAAAGGGGCTCTTTTTCGTCCCACGTTCTATGGGATAGCATCTTCATATGATTCAGAAGGTTACCTTTCCTTCCTACCATTCAATGTGTGCAGGGTTTCTATCTTTACTCTTGCCTGCACATATATGAGAACCATAAAGTCCGTCTTTTGAGTGTTAAATCCACAAAATCTTGTTGGTGAGGCAGAAAAATTCGGTCGTTCTCGAACCTGGAGTCTTTCATATGGTTTTCTCCTAACTCAAGGGTTAAGCATGAGAATAATGTTCTTTATACTTCTAACTTCTTATTGTTAGTGTGCAGAAACTTTATGTCTTCGTAGCTCTTTAGATGCATGTGTTCTGGAATATTTGAAAGTTAGAACTTAGGTTTTGTGGGTATACCTCTTGTAAACCCTCACGAGACTATAACTCGTCCACTAGGGACACCTAGGGGTTTAAAGGCTTGTTACACATGCTAAGTGTAACCGTATCCTCAGTGAAATGGAGTTGTTGTAGTTTAGGTTAGTTTATATTTGTAGTTTGCTCGAGGGCTAGCAAAAGGCAAATGTGGGGGAATTTGATAGGTGCATTAATTGCATTATTTGGATATTCTAATTCATTGATTTCTTGTTAATTTACATATCATTATGCTTTTGATTTTGTTTTTTATGAGTTGTTTAGAAGGTTTGAAGTGTATTCAACCAAAGAAGAAGAAAGAAGTTCATTACGACACAAGACGAACAAGGAAGTTAAGTTCTTCCAATGGAGAAGGACCAAAGACCAAATTCAACACATTCGAATCAAGGATTTCTTAATACCATTTTGAAGAGAACGAGAATACGAAGCTAACACAAAAAGAATGAGGTCATTTGGAGTCTGTATGAGGAAGTTATGAGCAAACAACCGAAAGAAAATGGTGAAACACTCAGCAACATAATCGGGAGATAACAAGGGAAAATTATCAACCGATTATAGGCAGTTTCGGGTACAAAAATCGGTAGTTAAAATGGAAATTGAGTCTACCGATTATGACTCGACGGGAGCCACTTCTAAGACACGTTTTTGACTTCCAAATCAAGGTATCATGGTCCCATTAAGACTCTAACACCTAGATATGATGAAGACTATATAAGAAGACTTCCATAACCCTAGGAAGAGATCTTTCATACCTTTGAACACTTAAAAACACAAGGAGAACAAAAATCTAGGGCTTGGAGTTGCGACTTATCATCACGATTTCTAGGGTTTGCTTTACTTGTTTTCTTAAATATTTTCCATGGATTTTGAGAAACTGATGTGATTTTAGAAAGTGGTAAATAAAGGTTCGATTCTCGAACTTGTGAAGGTGATGATTTTAGAAAATAATGATTTAAACTAATTCTAGAAAATTCCAGAAGTAAGAAAAAGACTAAATAACCTAAAGATGATTTTTGAATAATTTTAAAAATACCAGGAATCAGGAATCAGGTAATTCTAACAACCTATGTGATTAATCAGATAATTCTTTTTAAATTAATTGAAGCCCAAATAATTGCCAAAATTGGTTTTGTTATGCTAACAAACAGAGTAAATCACAAGCATGGACTATCAAAATTAATTAACTAAGCATAATCCATCAAGCAAAAGCACAACTGTTGAAAGAAAACCGTTTTTACTATTCAAAACTATGCAATTTTAATGATAAAAGAATTATAAATAATTATTAGAAAATAATTAAATCACATAAAATTGAGAAAATTACCTTATCCATCATCCCAGTAAATAGACTTAGCTCATGGTGAAGAAAACTTGCTCAAAAGTTGATTTCATTGCTCAAAATATTGATTACAAGGTTGAATAACGCTGTAACAGCTGATTTGATACGCTTATATGCGTTACAGGAGAGGGTTCAGCTGTTACAGAAGAGTTTAAGCAACAAATGGTTTGAAGCAATAGACAACAGGAAAATTCAAATCAGCAACACTTATAAATGTTACTGAGTCTTCTTCTCCGGCAGTGATGGATGAAGAACAGCCGGCCGGTGCAGCAGCAGCTCGTCGGCGGTGACGGAATAGTGACCGGAATTCTCTAAAATCTTCTCTAAGCTTTTGTACTCGATTCTCTTGGCTTCTCTTGGTATTTATAGATAGTAGAAACCCTAGAGAGAGTTCTAAACCTAATAGAACTCTCTAGAACAGCCCACAAATCCCAATCCTAATCGAATCATGATTCCGGCCAAATACATGATTTACACACTGATTTCACGGGATCTTTTGATGTTTATGACTTGCGTGAGACTGCTATTATCATTTGGAACAATCTAGAAGCAAAATATCCTTCGAATCATTTGCTTTTAACCATCCAGAAGATTTCCCGATGAGCTGAATCGGCTGATCCGGCTGAGTCGACTCGGCTGGCTCGCTGGGTTGAATCGCCTGGTTGACCCGCTGGGTTGACTCGGCCGATCCTAGGGTGTCCCTTATCCATTCTTGGGGTGCCAATAACACTTGTCCTTGGGTGCCTTTATCACTTTTTGAGCCAATTTTTACACAAATCTTTATTCTTCTAATGTACCTACAAAAGCATAAAAACACGTAATAGACACACAATCGAATACTAACTCACTAGAAATTAAGGTGCAATTTAGACACTAAAATGTGTCTATCAGAAACCCATGATGAACTAAACCTTTCTTATTGGTTAGAAATGTATTCCTAAGTTGGAAAACATGTTTATTCATTGAAGTATTTATTCTCATATATTCATAAACTCTTCAATATCGTTTATGTTCTACCGTTTATAACGCCTTGTATGATGGATTGTTTGTTTGTTTAAGTCGCGAATTAGATAAGCATGCATTGACATCTATAGCTAAACTAGGGTTTGAGATCCGGAATTGTCGAAAGATCCTTGTTACAAGTAGCATAACATATTTTTTAATGACGGGATGTTACCATGCAATTATGTGAGAAGCGTGACCTAGGTTAAATCTGTGTGGCTTTTGCGCCGGATTTCTTAGAATAACCTCAACTCACAAAGACCTTGCGCCAAGTTATTCGTTGAAAAGGATTCAAAGAGTGTCTCTGGCGCCTTTGATGACAATAGGAGTTTTGCCAGAGTAAGCCTGCGAAAGGATACTTTAGGGTTATTGATATTGAGAGTTTATGAATGTTGAGTATGATTTAGTTGATAACATGTTGGAAAATGGAAAATGAACTCTCTAACCAGTGTTCTTTATCTCTGATATTCGTTTTAATCTATTTGTTTTATTATAATTTAGTTATAATCACAACCAAAACCCCCTATTTTCATAAGTAATCGAAAGTAATTAACAATCACCTGCCTTTCTGTGGGAACGAACTTGTTCTTATTACTATACTCTAACTTATATTAATGAAGTAAGAACTTGAATTAATTTTGCATGGCTGACAACCGGCCAGTTTACCAGTGAAGCTAGTTTCTGGATTGTTTTTTTCTGCAGCTCGATCTTCAGCATTTCCCTCATTTAGGATTATATTATCTAGAACGTCTCTTATTGCGTCATCTACATCTGAAATTGGAAGCTCAGTCCCCATTCTGAAAAACTTGTACAGTTCTGGGTTGTCGTTTTGAGTCGATTGAGTAGTTTATGTTAGTTAACACATGCATATACATGGATTAATCATAAGTCATTCTTTTCTCAATCATACAAGGATATTTTATACTATGTGTATTCTGAAGTTACACATGCATATATCATGTGTAAACAGAAGTTAGACAAGAACATACCATGTGTAATCAAAAGCTACACTTGTATTTTACACAAGCACATACCAAGAGTAATGAAAAAAAAAATTATTCAGAAGTTATAGAAGCACAAGTTTAAGAAAAATAGAAGAAACGAAAATATGTTTCGAAAGATAGCTACCTTTGGAGCTAGTTTTTGGATTGTTTTTTTCTGTAGTTCCATCTTCAGGATTTTCTTTCTCAATAACTTCACTTGTTGTATAATTTTCTTCAACTGCATCTGACAAAGGAAACCCAATATCGATTCTCACCAACTTGTAGGCCTGTGAATTGTCGCCTTGTGTTGACTGAGTTGTTTCACTCAATACTGACGGCTCATCAACACCTTTTTGTTATTCATCTCTAGGCTTATTCGGCGGCTCTTTAACAGTTTTACCTTCTTCACCTGCAGGCATCTCTTCTTATGCATGCTTCTGTTATATCTCATCAACAACTATCTCTTCATCCTCTGCAGGCATCTCTTCTTCTGCAGGCTTCTGTTGTATCTCATCAACAACTATCTCTTCATCCTCTTCATGGTTTCCTTCAACTTTTTGATGTTCAGCTTTTTTTGCAACTTGCTTAGTTTTCCTGTATAGATCATGAAGTTCTTTAATCGTTTTTTTGATGTGCTCACTAGGTATTTTACCTTGCAGAAGTTGTGGAGTATTTCCATTCGCAAGACTGACAGATGGAACTGCACAAGGATAAAAAGAAAACGATATTAGTTTTTTTTTAGAAATCAAGTACACAAGTGAAAAAATATTTTTTTAAAACAAACCACTTACATTTGTGTATTTCTTCAGGTGTACTGTTTGTTTCTGCTGCATCATTTACTCATGTTCTAGCTTCAGCTTCAGGTGCAACGTCAGGTTCAGCTTCCTACACATATCATGTTCAAGGATCAAAAAAGATTTACTTCATTTTCTTACATACTTTTTTTCCAAATACATCTTTGAAAGTTGTAAGAATTACAACATGTGTAATTACTCATGATATAGACTACTCAAGCTAAAAAAAGTTATAGATGCATATTTTATTTGTAACCAAAATTTACACATGCATAACCTTTGTGTAAAAACAAGTTACACATGCATTTTTAAAATGTGTAACCTGAAGTTACACATGTCCAATTACTCAAGATATAGACTACATATGTATATTCCATGTAATATGAAGTTACACATGTCCAATTACAGATGCAAAAGTTTACACATGCATAACCTTTGTGTAAAAAAAAGGGTTACACATGCATTTTCAGAAAGTAAGTACACCTTGTGTAAAATTACACAAGATATAAAAACATGTGTAATAATTTTCAGAAAGTAACTACACCTTGTGTAAAATTAACCAGATCTACTGTTTATTTTTATAAGGTTTTTTCGTACTTAAAAATGTTGGTTGAGTCACATCTTTGTTTGCTTCAAGTTCGGTTGCTGCATCAGCCACGCCTTCTCCTACTCCATCTCACATCACTTCTTTGATGATTGGTACACTGCTTCTTTCTTCAAGAGATACTTTCGTCTCTAAACTAGTAAGATCTATGTTGGCATCAAAACTTTATAGTGTTTCCTCATCTTCTTGTTGCATTACAGTATCGTCTTTAGCAAGATCAACTGGCACATTTTCAAAGTCATCAACTGGCATATTTTTATACTGATTTTGTGATCAGAATCTTTGTAAGGATCATCAACACCAGTTGCTTTTATGATATTGCAGCAGAAAATATGGTGATCGAAATCTCGGGTGCTGCTAATGTCACTCTTTGACATTTCTTGTCTGGAAATCTTTCTGACTTCAACAAACTTTGCTTCATCGGCTTCATGTTGCTTACCAAGCCTTTCAATTTCAATCTTAGCATCTTTTAATCATCTTGCGATCTCTGTTTTGGTTGGCACCCTTGTTTTTATTCCCATCTCCCATTCAATCTGAGAAATTTCCTCCATGAAACTTGATGTGGGCTGCATATTTGGGATACACATATTAGAGTTATGGCATATGTAACTTCCTCTTTGCATGAAAAATACATGTGTAACTTCCAGATACACATGCAAAAATACATGTGTAATTTCCAGATACACATGCAAAAATGCATCTGTAACCGTATTTTACATATGCTAATATGCAAGTGTGACTTTTATGTAAACATATAAAAATGCATGTGTAACTGGTTCTTACAGGTGCTAAAATGCGATTCAACTTCTATCAAGGATCACTAATAGACATTATAACTACCAAAATAACTCAAGTATATTCAGAAAGTAGTGTTAAAATATTACAATAAATTGCGACATGTCTGCTTTGTATATGAAGTTTGATATTTTATACATGTCACATCTTCCGACCCTTGGCAAGATTTTTTCTCTGTTCTGAACTTTTGGGATTGTGCCTTTTTCTGTGTGTTCAACGAACAAAATCTACAACGAACAACCAATAAGTTAATTAGACAATCAACACAACTACCAGAATGAAAATATTATGCATGCAACAAACACAACTACTTATTATACTTACAAGGAGATATGGTACACATCCTTTGACATTCGCTACGTTTATATTGTCAATAATATCATTAAACAAATTCTCGTGTATCATGTATGGCCATGAAACCTTCTTCACGGTTTCAAAGGTATCAACAAGACCAAGATATTTAACATGAATTGAGCTAGCATTGATATCACCAAAAAATAGCACACAACAGAAATAAAATCCTATCAAACACATTAATTCTTCATCATCAACTGTTGTTGGTTTTTCGATTCTCATCATTTTTTTATCCCTGCTGCAATTGACGTTTTATCCACCTTCCTTTTCTTCTTACTATTCTGAAAATACTTTTTATACAACAGGTTATCATCTATTTCCTTCCCTTTCTGGTTTATTATCTTGTCACCCTTTCTACCTCCAACCCTTTTCATACCTAAGATGGCAGCACATTTTTCAGGAGTAGACTCTAGGATTTTATCACCAAATTTGAAGGCACTCGGACTCGGACCCTCACGATCATAGCAGTTTAATAGCTTTGCAACCCCGTGTTTGTTTGTGTTGATCTTTTTTTGGAGCTCTTTATCTTCAGTATTCCAAAACATCAAAAAGAAATTTCCATAAGGGGCTTATTTTCTTAATAACTTTTCTGCTTCTTTGGACATCCCCATTGGCTTTAAAGAGATTACCAAATCTAGGATGCATTGAAGGGTGATTATAGTTTACCTGTTCACATAACAAAACAGTATAATCAATATGTTGTATACTTATTTAATAGACACTTTATTTTTCAAACTCAAATCAGGTTACAAAGGATGTGTAACTCCTAAGTATACAACATGGATCATACTGTCATGTAACGTGTACCTTCCTTTAACAGATAAATATGGATGTGTAGCTTAAAATTACACAACCACTTCAAGCTACCTCCTATGAAACAAACTTGATATGTAACTCCATTTTACATATACCTAGTTTGAATGTGTAACTTCAAATTACACAACCACTACAAACTATTATCCATGAAACAAACTAAATATGTAAATTTAATTTACAGATGCATATGAATATGTATACAACCACTTCAAACTAATATCCATGAAACAAACTAAGTGATTTCCATAGGATAAATACCCAAAATTTAATTTAGATATGAAACGGACTACATAAATTCCTTTTGAATAACCTGAACTTCAATTTCATGTTAAAATAGATGAATACTTACTCTACTCAATACCATGACTACTATTTTCTGACAGTAAACAACAATGTTTAGCATCACAATCACAACCACAAACTTTGTAATATGTCTCAGCAGGATATTTCACATGATGTTAAAGTATTTTTTACAACTATCACCACAACTCAAGAACATTTAGTTACCAAATCAAATTTCTGATTCATATCTGAAACAATATATCATACTACCAAATAAGTACCACATCTACTATAACCAACACCACCAAAATTTAATATAATCTTCTAATAAAAACAGAAAGAACATCAATTAATCAACTACTAAATATGCAGTAGCAGATTCACCAAGAACATCAATTAATTAAAACAATATGAAAGAAACCCTAGATCAACATCAATTAATTATATAAAATCAACATGCAATATCAGACTCACGAAGAACATCGATTAATCAAAAACACAAATATGAAACCCTAGATCAGAATCAACATGGTTGATAAGAATCACGAAGAAGAAGAACATCGATGAAAATAAACCATAAAACATCATTAAATCAAACAGAACGTACCTGATAATTACGGATCATCATCTTTTTTCTCGTTCTTCCCCTTTCCCTTTCATTCTTGTTTGATATTCTTTTTCAGTTTTCAATAGATTTGGTAATTGTTTTCATCTGATTTTCTGGATTTGCAGTTGAAGCAGTTGCTATTTTGAATTTTTAATCGGTTTTTGATTTGATTTCAGTTATCAAATCAGTTAGAAGCAGTTGAATTTTCTAGGGTTTCAAAAAAAATTGGTGGTTTCAGGTGAGATTCAGATGCGTTTCTCTCTCCTGAGGAAATTATTGTGTCTGTTTTGGGAGAAACAGTAGGTGAGAATAAATATATAGTAAAGATAATCTAGTCTTTTCAACTTAAAATAAAAATATTTTTAATTTTGGGCCTGACTATAAAACTCTTTTAATTAATGGCTTGATATTATAGGTAACCCATGAGTGAGGTCTTAACTAATTTCCCCGTCTTGTTATCCAGATAAATAAGGGTGGGAGGGTATTCATGGGTTAGCCATAATATTGAACTGAAGATATTTAAATTTTAAGTAATTTGTACTGTGGTACCCAAGTTTTGACCAGAACCTAAATTTGATACCCAGTTCTTCTAAAATTAAGGGTTGGTACCTAGACCAACTTGACTGTCGCCAATTCCGTTTGACCTAATTTAATTTTGTTATTTATTTCTTAGTTACCTATTTTTCCATATATACTTGGTAAATTTAATCTTAATAAAATCAAACGGAACAAAAGTAACAAATGAAGAAAAAAATGAAATCAGATGAATGGTTCTACTGGTTATCAGTTTTATCAAGTATACAAATAGAGAAGAAGAAGAATTAATTAAAAATTTGATTATTATTTTTTACAGAGAAATCAGAATCAGAAACAAACCCTAACCCAACATTTATGTTGATGTGTTTTAAAAGATAAGAAATCCTATTAGAAGAAATTTCATTAACATCGAGGCTTCGTTGTTCTTTTACTTCTTCTCCGATTCGAGGACAAAGGGGTATAGTTTATTTATCTTTACTGGTTCCTTTTCTATGGTTTGAATTTTTATTTATTATTATGTTGAAATATTTGATATTTTATAATAAAATTATGAACTAGGGTTTTTTATTCGAAGATGTAAGTGAAATAATTTTGTTTCAATAAATTATTGTTGTTGAAGGTTTTTGTTTTTGATATCTGCGTATATTAGAAATAATGGTGGCGATTGTGGTGGTGTTAATGGAAAGGCTGGAAAAGAGGTGGAAAAAAGATTGTGGTGGCGAACCTGGCGGTGGTATTCTCACGAAGAGATCAATAGAGAAGAAGATGGGTGGGTTTGACTATGATATTAGGGATTTGGTTTTTATTTATACAGTAAGTAAATATTATATAATTGACAAGGTGAAATTGTAAACTAACAACATTTGTTATTAAAACAGAATATACATTTGGTCAAACAAAATCTTTAACAGTTAAATGTTGGTCCAGGTACTAACCTTAATTTTCGAAGAATTGGATGCTAAATTTAGACTCTGATCAAAACTTAGGTACCAAAGTATAAATAGCCTTTAAATTTTTGGCTAACACTTGATGACTTGGTATTTGTGCATTTTTCTTATCATCTTTGATGGGTTATCACTAATCATTTATTACAATTAAATCTTAACACAATCAAGAAACTCGAAGCGTATCATCATGTGACTAAAAATATAGTTATTAACAATTAAAAATCAATAATCATTTTATAATGTTGGTATACTATCTTAATAATTAAATTTAGAATTTGGTTAGGTACTAGTAATCTAGTAGATAGTAGATGATACGTGATAGATGTATATATCAAGATGGGAAATGAAACAGTGTAGAATAAAGAAGATATAATGAGAGATATACGGGAACTAGATTTCTCGTAACCTTATTACTTTTGTTTCTGTGATACAAGTTTACAATTTAGCCGATTACGACTATATATAGTTGTTGATGAAAGTTAAGTTGGTACAAGGAAATGATGTGTGCATGCCCACATAGCAATGTGTAGTTAATATTTATCCAGAAGATAATATGTTTGACTTGTGTCTAAGGGGTAAGCATTATACTAATCCACTTCTAAAAGAGAAACTGATTATTCTTATCTTGTCGTATGGGTTAGCCATCTAACTTTTCGATACTATAACACTCTCATGTGGATGACCCACTGTTCTAAGATTGTTGTTTCGTCAAGATTTTATCAGGAAAATTTATTTGGAAAAAACCTGAACATTGGAAGTTTACAGACGATACCGGTGATACTTCTTATCTGATCCAAAATAATACAGGTGATTATCCGATAACCGCATCTCAATAAACTATATGGATATACGTATTTTTAGATGATGATCACCGTTCGAAGTTATTATCTCATTAAAAACCTCGCCAGGAAAATCCAGAGGGACAAAACCTGAACGTAGGAAAACATGACTTCGTAGAAACAATGATAGACTCGCAGATGTTGCCTCGTTAAAACCTTGCCTGAAAAAACCCAAAGGGACAAAAACCAGGACAAGGGAAAAAAGTACAACATTTAAAACTGCGGATAGTAGTGGACTCGCATGCCTCATTAAAACCTTGACAAGGAAAACCCAGTGGGAAAAAACCTTGACTAAGAAAAAAGAGTACAAAGCGTAAAAGTCCATTGTCCAATATCCATAGTCTTCCACGGCTTTACTCCACCTGATGAGTAGTGTTTTTCATTTGATCATTGTGCCCGATAATTCTGCATAGAGATAACGAACCATCCTTTAATTTCTTCACGGCTTCCTTTAGTTGAGAAACTCGGTTCAACTTTCCTCTGTGCAATTTCTTAATGATCCTATGATTATACCAACTTTTATTCTCTAAAAACTTTGTCTGAATAATCGTAACCGATTGGAGGAAGAACAAGTATCCTTTACTACCATACTACTATCTAGGAGAATATTTAGCTGCATTAATAAACCTGCTAAAAATCAAAACTTAAACATCCTGATTAGCTTTTTTCTGTGGGAGACATTCTATGATCTTTTATGTAAAAGATCAAGCTTAATGGTACCACGAAGATGAAGAACATTTCTTCGGACCAATGTCTTGATATTGGTGCTAGGTACAACCAGGCTTACATGTTTAGTACAACACACCCAATATAAAGTATTATAGCATATTTCAGCTATTGTATCATTTACACATCTTTAGTGTAATGCGGACCACAGAGCGATCACATCTCTTCTGTTGAGATGTAAATCGATCAATCTTAAAAGTAAGAGACCACACAACTGCAATGTGCCAGTTTGTCCATTTAAACACGTCTAAACCTTTAAGGTTGACGAAATTAATGGAATCCCAGCTACAATGCTCAACCCACTGATTGAGACCTTGTTTTACAAGATTTTACATTTCGAACTCCTGCTTTAAGCATTTTTGTACTTTGGAGCTCTTCAGGAGTTCTAATCAAATTGGTATTGTGTCCATTAAATCTAGCAAATGCATAGTTCGTGGGTATATAAGATGGTTCATATTTCATTAGTTTAATAAGTATTCAGTTAGATGATTGACCGTATTTTTCCAAATCATTTTAAACCACACAAGGTTCGATTAAGTTTTAGTGAATATATATGAGATGGTGTTTCTGCTAAAGACCGAAAAATTATTAGAGAATTTCATGCAAACGTATGTATCTAGATCTTCATAAAGATGTGTAACAACCATATTTACTAGATGCACGTCGAGTCCATTAAGGACTACCAGACTTAGTGAAATACCGGAAAGGTATTTGCATCTAATACAGGGAATATACTTCTTTAGAATCCATCTCAAAGTTCTGTCAAAGAGTTTGTGCCATTAGTTGACTTCATTTATTTATTTTCACTATACCCAAACACCCAGTGTAGCCACAAAACCTGCATTTTCGGATGTCAGGACTGCAAACACCCGCTTGCGGCCAAGTGTAGGATACATTACTGAGTGTTCGAATTGCAGTTCCAAAAGATATGCATTTTTACGAGAAATTATTATCTTGCTTGGATATCTCCTTTCAAGTTTAACCAATCATTCCATTGATGACATTCTCCATATAGAGGGTGGTTTAACACCTTCATCATATATGGCAGTATCAATGGATACTTTGACTATGTCACCAACAATCATTGTATTTGGATCATAGATTTCTTTGTTGCACACGCACGTCATGGAAATTCCTTCATGTTGAGGTTCCATAGACTTTGCAGAGACATTTTCTTATCAATAGAATTGAACTCAGAGAAATCAGATCTACCTTTGTGTTAATGGTGGGTTTTTTGACAAGGGCGTGAATTGTAAAAGTTACCTTGCCTGGCTGCCAAAATATAATAGACGAATTTCTAATCATGCATCATAATTATGAATACTACTTCTACCTTACATTTTGTAAGAACATCGAGAAAGGATATTCAACTACTAGCTAAAATAGCCCTGAAGCTCTCTTGCATATATATGCACCATAAAATTTTCAGAGTTATGCTCAATTAAATTCTAATGTATCCAAGAAAACTATTTGTATAAAATAGAATAATCCTGGTTATACAAAATTGCGAACATTCAGAATAGAGGCTATGTCATATCTGAATAAAAATGCTAATTAGATGCATACCATCTAACTGCAGAGTCGCATCAGGCATAACTTTAAATTGCAAACTTCCAAAGTTGAATCTCTTGAATATTTTCTGTATGCACTGCACAAAAATTAAGCATAAACTGATAACATTAAATCCCATGCAATTGAGGAACCCTAAATACGCCATAGTGATGGCAACGACATTAGAAAAATGTCAATACTAATAGCATATAGGCAATGGCCCTAACATCTACAAGTACAAGCTTTAGTAAGCCCTAGCCATGTTTTCAGCATAAATGTGTCAAATAATAAAGGAGACAAAGGCAATAAAGTCAACAAAAAATGAATCCACCAAAGCAACGAAGAAGTGCTATCCAAAGCGCTAGGGGCAGCGCTAGTAACGCTGGCAGCAACGCTAGCGCTAGCGCTGTGGCCACGCCTAGCTGTTGCCGTACCACACTGTTGTCGCGCCACACTTCGCTGTTGCCGCATGATAAGTGCATAATTTACATATTTTAGGTATCATTTCCTTATACTTATTTTCTATATTTTGTGTGTTATTATTACTTTTGTAGTTTATGTCTTTTGTTAGGTTGCATCTCTAAAAGAACTGAGATTGAGCTTTACAAGGGAAGAATTGCCAAATACCCACTGGAATTAAGATTTACAACACACGATACTGGTGAAATTAAGCTTGTCATCATGTAGAGAACGAAGAAATAAAGCCAACGACGAAAGAACGGGGTCATTCTGAGGTCGTGTGAAGAAGTTATGAGGAAAACGAGAACTAAGGGCAAAATGGTCATTTTAAGGGGAAATTACTATTGGCACTCCATTATACGCTAAGGGAAGACATGTTTCAATGGAATTATTAAAGGAACCTGCTCATCCGCTAAGGGATGCCAAGTTTTGAATTAGGTTAATGACGACCACTTTAGTGATAAGGGCCACCTTCTTCTTCCCTTACGAAGAGTGAACTCAGATCAAGTATTCCGGTTGATTTGTGACCATGTAACCTTGGTTCCATGGAATCAGAGAGAGCTATCAAGTTCAATAGAGTCTGTGATGGAGTGGGATAATCTCATACTCAATTTTGATGGCTTTGGTGATGAATTCGAATGATGCCAATTAATGGCCTGTGATGATCATTCAATACCCTGAGTGAGGCACCAAACCTTCAATTCTCCGGTTAGAGTGTTTCATCTGCGCAAATTCCGGGTAGAATGATGAGCTACCCAACCTCGTACCATTTCAACACTACTTTTTGATCTCTTGAGTGCTAATTCTATCAATCATGAGGGTGACATCAGAATTGTGAAAAAACCTTACCTTGTAGTTTGATTTGCAGTTAGCACCACTCTATTTTTCTCTCAACAACAACAGGTCCATAGAAACACATCATCATCAACAAGCGGAACACTACAAATTTGAAGGAAAATTGAAGATGTTCAAGGTTTACAAGCAACAATACAATGAGCAGAATTATATATATGTTGAAGACTTATGTACAAAAAGTGAGAAAAAACAAAAGTTATGAGTTAGTGCAGTTCATGATATCGAGACAATAAAAGTTTTGAAAAATCAAGTGGTAAAGTCCTTAACCCACGGCCGTAGTAATTTCATTTTATTTTTCAAGATATGTCCAAAAAAATATATCCGAAAAACCGAAAAAGAATAATGATTATCACTTTAGTGTATATTTCCTTTTGTTTTTATTCAATAAGGCCATGGGGAAGAATAAATCTATAAAGAAGTTTCAAACAACAAGAATTTGAGAAGAAAAGAGTTATAAATTGTCAGAGTTCTACGAAGTTCAAGAGTTCATCATCTACAGTTGAAGCCGCAGACGAAGATGTTTCTATGGGACGCTGTGAGAGTGGTGGTGATTGTAGATTGGATGAGAAGGTAAGTGAGCATTCACATCCTCTCATAGTGGTTGATTTCCTTTCGTAGAGATCATCAGAAAACAAGTATTTTTCTTCTCACGTTTCTATGGGATATTCGAATATAATTCAGAAGGTTCCTTTTTCTTTCCACCGTTCAACGTGTGCAGGATTTCTATCTTCATTCCTTCCTGCACACATGAGAACCATAAATTGCGTCTTTTGAGTGTCAATTCATAAAACCCTGTTGGTGAGGAAGAAACATTCGGTTGCTCTCGATCCTGAATTCTTTCATATGGTGGTTTTCTCCTAACTCAAGAGTTAAGCATGAGAATAATGTTATTAGACACATCTAACTTCTAATTATTAGTGTGCAGAAACTTTACGTCCTCTTAGCTCTTTGGATGGTTACGATTTTGGAATTTTTGAAAGTTGGAGTAGGTTTTGTGGGTAAATCTTTAGTAAACCTCACGAGACTATAACTGGTCCACTAGGAACACCTAGGGGTTTAAAGACTTGTTACACATGCTAAGTGTGACTGTGTCTTCAAAGAAAGAGAGTTATTGTAGTTTAGGTTAGTTTAGGTTTGTAGTTTGCTCGAGGACTAGCAAAAGACAAGTGTGGGGGAATTTGATAAGTGCATAATTTATATATTTTAAGTATCATTTCCTTATAGTTATTTTCTAGATTTTGTGTGAATAACTATGCGGTATTATTACTTTTGTAGTTTATGTCTTTTGTTAGGTTGCATCTCTGAAAGAAGTGAAATTGAGCTTTACAAGGGAAGAATGTCCAAAGACCTAGTGAGAACAAACAATTCTTTTTGAAAATTCTTTTCTTCGATTCTTAAACGAAATATCTTTCGTATATTAGTAGCTAGATTTGTTATTTTGCACGAGTAAAATCGATACCCTTTGTGATGAACGCAAGTAAACCCTAATCTACAACGGATTCCCGAAACCTTAACGTTTTTCTATTATTGTTTTCAATCTTTATTAAATAATTTTAATTCATTCATTAGTTTAATTCTTTACAAAAATCGGAAAAACATCTTTTGACCTAAAAGTTACTTGAATTAATTAGTATAAGTAATACAAACTCCTCGTGTGAACGAACCATATTTGCTCTTGTTTACATTTTTCGACACTATGCGCTTGCGGTAAAACAAAGTCGTTTTTCCGACGCATCACCGCACCACTCCTATTTGCTGCTACCGCGTCACTTTTTCCGCTCATGCTAGCACTATGCGTCGTGGCTAGCTCCATTGCTATGCTAAATTGACATAAAACTCACTAGCATCATTATATTACAATCATGGCTTTGAATCCATGACTCCACTAACTCTTACGAGATATCAAATCATATTACATGGGGGGATTAAACATGGGGTTTTGATCTGGTGGTTACAGCAAGGAAGTTAGAAATTAAGTGGTGAGTTGAAGCAGTTGAAGAGATAGTGGAGTAATAATTTGGAAGTTTCCAGAAACTTCCCAAGACAAAGTGGATGGTTGCTACGACAACCTCCATCTCTCCATCTCCCCACAACCTCCACTACTTTACAAGGAAAGTGTGTGGTACAAATCATTATAAATAGGCTACTTAGCGCATTTTCAAAAGAGGAGAACACAGAACAGTAAAAAGATAGAAATCATTCTCACAAACTCTGTTATTCTACACTCTACACACCATTCAACACACACATAAAATTCCTTCAACTTTCTTTGCTTCCCTCCTCTAAGATCAACCCATCTCCTATCTTTGTAACAGAAGCAGAACATATACAGGCATTCTACTTGTTTGGATTCGTTTTGTACGATTTTGATTCTCGAACCTAAAGAAAGTACTTCAACAGTATATTGTTTTTCCTAGGATTAATTTTTAGATACAAAAAATTGGCAACCACAACGAGAGATCAACCTCTCGGATACAAATTCAATTATTCAATTATCCCAAAAGAGGAATGGTGGATCTTAGATCTAGTTCAATCATCAAACTCAATTCAGGTCCAAGAACCATTCTTAATTTTGGTGTTCCATTTCTGAAAATATTTTCAACAAAAAAACACCAACACTACTCTTTCAAGCAGTGCTACTGAAAACATCATGAATAGTCTCTATCATAGCAGCGTTCTGTACAATAACGCCTCTTAGAGTGCCTCCTTCAACAACCATATCAGAAAGAGCTCGCTCGTGATTTTGATATAGAAAATAAATATCACCAACATCAAGGCTCATGGTAATCTTCAATCCCTCACCTATATGTTCATCTATCTGATTTGGTCCATTCTCCCTCTAAAAAATGAGGACATTGTAGAGATAATGAGCCAAAATAACTTAAACATAAGGAATTGGGGGTAGATCATAAAGTTCATAAAATATGTACATTAGCAACCTAAACATTCATTGAAAGTGTTTTGGGTCATGGCATATGGTTTAGAAAAGATATGGGTCGTTTTGCAAAAGTGTCGCCAAAAATATTTTTTACATAACCCTATGGAAGAACTGAAATTGGAGCTAATTATAAGGAATTTGGGGATGATTTATATACTAAATGATTCATATGGATGTCGAATACAACATGCTAAAATGGCGCACCAATCAGAGAAGTGAGCTAATGAGGGCATACAAAACGGTCGACTACGTGACAGCTGAAAACCTATAGAATTCTGCTTGGAAAAGTTCTGGACGCTCGGTGTAAGGTATTTTTCACCTAACAAACGAACTCCAAATTCAGAAATTCTTTTTGTATAAGTTATCTTTTCCTCTTATATAAATAATGAGAGGTCAACCACCTCATTCTGACTTTGGACGAGGATTCTACGGCCATTATGGCAAGAAGACCTGAATCGTTATTAAGGGATTTCTAAATGAAGCTTTACTCATGACATAAGCATCCGAAGCACCAGGAACAACCGGGACACCCAATTCAAAGGGTTGAATACTCAAGTCACTGTGACGAGTTACGCCCCCAGGCTATACAAATATATTCATCAAAGAAAATATATAAATGTGTTTCATACAAAGAAGGAGAATAAGGAAAATACAAGGCATTTACCTTCTTTGAGGGACGGTCCCACTTCCAAGCATAAGTACCCGCGGTCTCTTTGTTCCATATTGAAGAGTAACATTTGTTACATTATCATACAATAAGTAATTCGGGAGCCACGACTGCAACAGACAAATTAAACATTTAATTACTGAGTGAAAGACTGTGATTAAATAAAAGATGAGTCGAGATATCTATATCAAGGTGATTATTGAATCGTGCATCGCTCCAGAAGTAATTTTCAAGTTCGAAAGAACTGCTAATTCATTCTCTGAATGCTCACCGCATACATCAGAAGGCTCACTAGACATGAAGTCCTTAAGTAGAGTAAGTTGTGCGTTCTTGAATCAACATTCGACACGATGACGAGATCCCCATCCAAATAAAGCAACCATGGATGCAATAATCAAACTTCGTCATTCATAAAGGTCCAGAAGAGACCGCTACCACCACCATTTTTTGGTCGGGAGTGTCCGCTGCCAATTCACCAGCAACAATCATGTAAATCCAGATTACGATATGATTCTAGGACATCCGTGGATCCAAACAATAGGTCAAGACTTGACGCATCTCTACAGAATCATCATCAAGGGACCCACCGGTATGCGTCAACAAGCCAACAATCTCTAAAGATTGCTAATCTCCAGAACATCACCAAGTAACGGGTATGGACACTAAACGAATGCATAGAGGAAAGGTGAGGTTGTACACCCATGTATTTCACCTACAAGTAAATCTAGTTTAGCAACTCTCTTTACAACTAGTTGTCATGCATCCCATCAAGTCTTGGGGACTTGACAAGAGTGTCAACCCCGCCATGACTTAATGGTTTGAAGAGAAGGATGATCCTTTTCAAAAATTTATTAAAGGGATAGAGTCATCTCTACTGAGAACATTAAAACCAATAACCTAATCATTCTGAAATGTGCCATCAACCAAAGATACCGAAACCCAATACTTTCTAAATCGTAGACACTACTACCTCTCCTAGAGAAAAGCCACATCTGGTCCTTAAAACTATATTAGGTGAATGCTACAAACTTATCAATACCAACAAACCAATAGGGGTGATTATACATGGCACGAAGCTTAAACCTTTCAAGTCTTAAACACTCCAGCATCCCTGAAAAGGTTGTCAAGACTTAAGCACTTCGCCACCCCTTAGCAATATTTTCATGTTTTTGCAATTCTTCTAAAATAATTGCAGCACCTTGCATTCATACTTAGGGTTTTAATTGAACAAAGTATTACTTCTATATCTAGAAAAATCCTTTGTAAACCATTCAAAATATACCTACTCAAAATCCCTATATAAAACCACAAAAAAATAAATAATTAGGTATCTCGGAAACACATAAAACCCCTTAAAACCTACTGTTTAGAAAGAAATCCTTGAAGATTGGTTCAGAATTATCATCATATGCTTTCTCCACTTGTGCAAAGGCTTCAGTAATCACTTTCTAAGCTGAAGATGCACCTATTTCCTTCAAGTTCTTCTGAATGGCTCAAATATGACAACAAAGTTATCCGATGACAAGATTAGTTGTCTCAGCTTCCTCCAAGAGTCGGCTCCTGTCAAACTTGAAGTTAAAGTCAACTCCAGCATTCAGTTGGTGCAGTTTTCATCACATTGGAATCCTAAGCAAAGACACCACTTGGAGCATCGTCTTCAGCAGTTGCATCCAAAGAATCACATGAATAACACTCGGGGACTAAAAAGTTTACACGATCTCCCCTCATATCAATAACTTATCCAACACAGAAGACACGGTCAGCCAAAGAGTCATAGCCTTGACGAGGTCCCCCACTCTCCAAAGACCTGACCACTTCAGATTCATGCTTTTCCTTCCAACATCTGGCATATGAGCTCACAAGCTGCTGTCAGGAATTCATCTTCTCTGGAAATATGAATATGATGAATAACGTCACACACAAGTCAGAAGTGTTCTGAAATGTGTAAGAAATTCCAAACCATGAGGCCCTCACTATTTGTTATAAAGTTGTCATCCATGAAGCCTATAACAAGAGATCACTTGCCATGAAGTCATAACTTCTGCTGAGGTACCCACTTACGTTACATCATGTTGGAGATCAGACGATACCAACATACTCACAACGTCAACACCTCCAGCGCTAGCCTCACCCATGGAGCAAAGGATATTCTACCAGATAAGGGATATTCCATGGAAGTAGGATTTCAGATAGGTCTGGGACATCGTTCATAGAACTAGCGTCTTCAAGAAGATCATATCCTCACGGTGCCACCACCTACTGCCACAAGCTCCTCTATTTGGCATCGTTCCTACTGTTACACCGGCATCCTGTAAACTCGGAAATTAGTGACAATCGGTGGAAAACGGGACAACGCATCCTTCACAAAAAAATACTCAAACTTCAAACGCTAATGTCCACTGCTCATTCAAGGCGAAGTCCAATATATCCAAAGCCCAATTATGCTTGGGACATGCTTGAAGGAAATAGAGATAAGTAAGTACCCTTAAACTAAATTTTTGAAATTCATGTTTTATGTTTTAGAACGAAACCCTTGCTGTAGGAATTTTCGGCTAACCTCTTCAAAAAAAATATATAATAGCTATATTGTGCAACTTAGTGTCCACTCTTGTATAAAACAGAGTGACTGGTTATACAAAATAGTGAATATTCAGAATAGAGACGATGCCATATCTGAATATAACATAAATTATATAAAAGTCATCTAAAAAAAACTAATATTCATAATAGAGGCGATGCCATATCTGAATATAGCGCAAACTAGATGCAAGTCATCTAAAAAATAAAATAGCGAATATTCAAAATAGAGACAATGCCATATCTGAATATAACGTAAACTAGATGCAATTCATCCAAAAAACAAAATAGTGAATATTCAGAATAGAGACAATGTCATATCTGAATATAACGCAAATTAGATGCAGGTCATCTAAAAAAATAAAATAACAAATATTCAGAATAGAGGTGATGCGTATCTGAATATAACACAAACTAGATGCAAGTTATCTAAAAAAATAAAATAGTGAATATCCAGAATAGATGCGATGCCATATCTGAATATAAACTAGATACATACCATCTAATTGCAGAATTGCATCGAACATCATCTCAAGTTGCAAACTTCCAAGACTGAATTACTTGAAAATGTTCTATATGCACTGCATAAAAGTTAAGCATAAATGATAATGTTAAATCTCATATGATTGAGAAACCCTGAACAGGCCATGAACATATTTTTCGTGAACATCTTTGGTGAGATGGGCTTAACACCGCTTGATTGGGTTATGTTGACAGGATTGAGTATTGGTGTTGGGAATGATATTCTGTATGACCCAGCCAAGTACAAATTTGATTATGTCCGTGAACATATTTTTCCAAAAATAAAAGATTCAACAGTTTGTAAAATAGAAGGTATCCCGCCGCAATAGGTTTCAGATGAAATTATAGTTGTATTTTTGAGCACATATTTCAAACCAGAAACGTTGGTTGCGGCTAACGATGATAGCAAACTTGCTGAAAGAGTGGCCAAAGCCTTTTATATGTATGTTTTGGGATAATTTTTATTTTCAACTTCCAAGAACTATATTGATGTTGGATTGTTAGCTGCTTTTGAGGATTTTAATGCAGTTGACACGTATGACTGGGGTGGTGCTGTTTTTTTGAAGTTGTATTCGGGACTCCGCGCATCTGGCAGGGGGAAGAAGTCACTAGCCGGGCCCTTCTAAATATTATAGGTACATTTTTCTCCTATTCATACTTCCTTTAAATGTTTATTTATTGGTAATTGATTTATTTAGTTGGTTGTTATGGCAGAGTAGTTTTGGGGGTACGAATATCTGGGCATATGTTGTCAAATAAACGCAACAATTGATACTGAAGCAATATGGCCTAGAATTTCTCGATGGAAGGGTCCAAAGAAGAAGAGTATTGATATTATTCTTTCTAGGACTTTTCTTAATCAGCTGACTATAAAGAGGTGACGTGGAAAAACAGAGGGGATAAGTTTGCAGCACAAGATGCATATACCAAGAAATAATTCAGGATCGTACCAAGAAATAAAGGAAGATTTATCTCTTTCTCGGGGTTTAGTACTATGTTATCCAGGTCTAAATATAATAGGTCTAAGTATCAGTTAATTTTAAGAAAATTTGTAATTTTAAGTTTCTATCTATTAGTGGGAAAATATTTTACTTTTAGAGCAGTTGTAATTTTATTTTTTAATTAACAAAGTTTTTTTTAAATTAGAGATCACTTTAACATAAATATCTGTTGATGTTAATTCGAAAAATAGAGTCGTTGGTTAAAGTTTTTATCTGACTAATTTAATTATTCAAAATTTAAAGTTTTCATTAATTCAAACAACAACTACATTGGAAGTTCACTATAATTTAAAATAACACTATTAGTTCAAAACTAAACTGGAAATTTAAACTTCTTAATACAATTAAAAGAAATTAAAATTAAAATCCAAAAAGTAGAAACTAAAACTGCCAATCCATTATTAATCATAATAATTAAGGTTTCAACTAATCCGAGAACGTTTTAAGGCTGACTTCTTCTTCTCTGTAATTGTCTTCCTTTCTAAGTTCGATGTACTCTTTTGTTACGACATCATATCTGGAGACATCCATCGTTATTATGTGAGACTCTTCATTTGCTTCCTTCTTTGCGTCACGTCTGTATTTCCTAGCTTGTTTTGCTGCAAAATCGGATTCTCTCTACGCCGTTTTCATATTTGATTGTTCTCTGAAATTGGTATTGAAATTTTGTTGCTCTTTAATAATTATTTCTATCATTTCCTCTTGGGCATTGGATTTTGCCCTCCCTGTTTTCTTGAGTCGTTTCGCTATTTTTTTTCCCATATGACGATTATATGTTTTAGGTATATCTCCGTCGTAACTAGACTCGCCTTGACTTGTTTTCTGTCTTTCCCCGTCTTCCTCGCCACTCTCAGAATCTTCCTCAGCTTCCAACGAATCGAATACAATTATCGATCGACGTGAATATTTAATATTATCTAATATAATTTCATAGCACTCTTCGTGCTTAAATTTTTTGCCACCATTAGATTCCTTGAAAAGCTTCCTTACTTCTTCAACCTTCTTTTCTGGACCTCATCCAGTATGGTGTTCACGTTCCACTTCCGTCTCTTTTGCAGAGTAAAGCGCCACATCTTTATTTATTCCTTGATAAAGTTTCTGAATGGAGGTCCAACTGCGATCCGGTGTTTTAGGTATGGCTTCTTTCATCCCTGCTTTGATGCGAGACCATAATTTTTCTTCTGATTGATCGCATCCAGTAGGAGAATCTTGAGATATTGATAAATGAATTCGACACATCGTTACATCTTGAAATATTGAAAAATTTGGACCTCGTGGTTTTGGTGCCATAACGCTACACCACATGACCCATTTTCCAACGTTTGGTGTTTTTAGTTTGCAACGGATATGAATGTTGCATATATTTTTCCACTGCACATAACAAAGTATACGTTGCTCTAAATCTGATTATTGGAATGGAAAAAGGAAAACAGGACACGCTTGTCTTATTAAAATAGTTGAGGGCTTAAGTGTCTATTGCAATAATATTATTCTCCCTTTCCTTTTTTTTTTCTTTTTTTTCATTTTCTTATTTTCTTTTCTCCATCAAGATTCAAGACACATGGAGTTCCCCTCTTATTTATTTTATCGCTTCTAAACCTAAACCGTGATCTGCGAAATCAAATCCAAGTTTTCAGAAATCAGAACCTATCTCTCATAAATCAAAACCGATCTTTCAATAACTCAAATTTAATAAACCCTAGATGTGATTTTATCCTTCGAAAACCCTAGCAAACTATTCTCTACAGCTGAACTTAAACCAGTCGAACGAGTTGAGTTTATCAAATAAAAACCCTTATTTCGTTGTTATTGATTTTGTGACTCTTGGTTCTTTTATAAAGTAAATTGCTGGTGTTTCTAAAGAAACTACTACTGGTGTTAAGAGATTGTATCCAATGGAACAAACTGGAACTTTTTGTTCCCTGCTATCAATATTGTTGATGACTTTGTTACAAGAGCAAGGTATAATTTCTCTATCAGATCTCATTCTTTTCTTTTCTTTGATTTCTGAATTTTGTTTGTTTAGATCTAGATCTAGATCTCCAGGTTTATTATTTGTTTAGATCTTGGGTTTTGATGTTAATTATTATGGTAAATTGGGGTTTGCTTTAATGTTCAGGATTTTGCTGTTAAAAAACATTTTTTTTGCTCCTTTTTAGCCATTTTATTCAGATTTGGTTTTGGATCTATGTTTTTCTGTTATTTTAATGATAACATTCATATTTAGTCCCAATTTAGTATCCTCTGGGATCATGGGTTGTCTTTGGTTTTACTAATAAAAATGTATTTTTATCTAAAATTGGTATGTTCTGTATTCAGCTTTTGTTTTGGGTTGTTCTGTTTTTTATCTTGATTTTTGTTTATGATGAACAGTTTGATAACCTCTACGGATGCCGTCACTCACTTCCTGATGGTTTGACAAGGGCTGCTGATGTTATGATTTTCCCGTAAAGTTGTTGTTTGCGGTTACCGAGATGTCAGAAAGGGTTGTGCCTTAGCTCTTAAACAAGCTTGAGCTCGTTTAGTTGTGATTGAAATTGATCCAGTCGATCTTTGCTCATCAAGCTTTGATGGAAGGTCTTCAAGTCCTGACCTTGGAAGATGTTATTTCAGAAGCCAACATTTTTGTTACAACCACAGGTATCATTATGGTTTCAGACATGAAAAAGAGGAAGAACAATGCTATTGTTTGCAACATTGGTCATTTCGATAATGAAATCAATATCAACGGATTAGAAACATACCCAGGTGTTAAGAGAATCACCATCAAACCTCAAACAGATAAGTGGGTATTCCCTGAAACTAAAACTGGTATTCAACACTTTAGTTTTTTGCTTCAGATATTGAAGTTGTTAAGGTTAAGAGAATCACCATCAAACCTCAAACAGATGGGTGGCTGGTCCCTGACTTTGATTTGGACTTTATTTTCTTCTTATTCAGATTCTGAAGTTGTTTTATTGGGTACTGGTATAGTGGTACTAAATGTCTTGGAAGGTCACACTCGAGTCCAAGAGGTGACCTAGCTACCGACTCACACTCAGAGGTTATTGCTCGCATATCCCTATTCATGTTTGAAAATTTTGATGTTGTTCAAATTTTCTGAATTGATTTAGTAGTACCCACTTGTACATTACTGAAGTTTAGGAGAAGTTCAAATGAGATGATTGTTCATGTGGTTTATGATGATAAGTAATTTGTTTTATCTATTCATGATTGCAGTCAAGCGTTGTGTCTGATATATAATTGTACAAGTGAATTTTATGAAAAAGAGTAAGAAGTAAGAAAATCCCATCCCTTGTTCTTTTCTTTCTCTTTGTGCTAAGTGTTTGAATGACCTTTTCTGTGGCTGTGATGGTGTTGATGGACTCATTAGCAGCCGAGAGAGTGTCTTGGATGGTTTTTTTATTTAAACCCTCTTATTTTTTGGGAAGAATATCTTGTTTACGAATGAGAAAGGGATTGATGGCTGAAAATAGACAGAAACTTCAGAAAGTAAAGAAGGTAGAATTTTTTCTTCATCCATATTTATAAATTGAAAATTATATATGGCTGGGTGTCTACAATCCTACTCAGAAATCTGTAATATGACTAAAGATAGCATCAGTCAGATGTTGTATATCATCATGTTGTGGTCGAAGGTGTTATAGTATTATTCATGTTCCTCTTCCTCCACTTCTTTGTGGTGCAGCAACGACAGATACTTGTAGGGATTGCATTTTTCCGGTGGTTCTTACATGTGGGAGGTATGTTTCTGTAACATACCTGTACATGGTTGCACAATTGTTTTAGGTTTTCTGTTTTCACAGCACTTGCTCTATACATATATTTCAAGCTTAGACTTAATCAGTCTCGAATCTGCTTTCTAAAAAAATCTCGAATCTGGTAGCCGTATAATTCCCTGAAATTAACATATAATTCCTGCATTTGATACTTATTCCTACTGCTATAGCAGTTGAACATTCTTAACAGCGATATATTTGCTTTACAAATATCAATTTTATTTGATAATGCTATGCATGATGAGACTTTCTTTTCGAAATAGCTCGTTCCTCCTTGACATAGATATAGTGAGGGACCTCTATTGTGAGATTGTCTGCAGAAGTTAGATAATTATGATACTTCTGAATCTTGAATATAAGACTACAATTTAACGCATTTTTTAGCATTGGTATTACTGTTTGGTCATCGTTCAATGATACTGCAACTCGGTGCATAAAACATTCCCTTGACTGATCCCTCAATGTGGTCGTGAAAAGACTGTATGGTGATGGTTCCTTGTGTTCTTTATTTGCAGCCATATTATAGAGTTCATAATTTTATATATCTTTTAGAGTCCGCCATTTTGTTTAATACTTTCTCTCTTGTGAAATTCTTCGTAGATTAATATTTTTATATTTTTGCAGCTTTTGTTACTAAGAATCCTACACGCAAAAGGATTTTGGTCTGAGATGGGAGTTCACTACAGTCTCTTGTTCAGGTTAAAAAATCTTTCACGTTCAGTTCAGATGTATCTTCAACTTTTCTCGTTAAGTTATATTCATGTTTACTTCTAGGTGGACTTTGCAAACTGTTTTTTAGTTGTTGAGTTGTTGTTTTGTTGTTCAATTAAGTTGTCTTAATGTAGAGAATATAAATTATGTTTTTGTAATCAATGGTGGAAGAAACTATGTTATAGAATCAGTTATTGGGTTGGATTTTATAATATTTATATTCTGAAAATAAAAATAAAAATTTTAGAATATCATTTTTTTATTTCTAATTGCATATTTTGCAACGAATATAATTGTTGCTTAAATTATTTTATTGGTTGCTTTAATTAAATGACGCAACGTATTAGCCTATTTAAGCAACTGTATTGCTTAAATTAATTACGCAACGTTTATAACTTAGTGTTATGTTGAAATCACGAAAGTATATAAAACTATAATATGTAACTCAATATAATAAGCTGTAGAAACAACCAATGTATATCTTTCCTTTTGACACTTAGATCATAAAAATGATCAAGTCATCTAAACAACTAAAGCCATGTAAAACAATATTCGCATGTTATGTTTTCAATAAATATGACTGTAAGAACTTGATAGAATGGAACAAGCAAAGTCAATAGCTACTAACCTCAGTCTGAAAGATGATGTCTTCGTCTGTATTCAATACGTCTTCATCTCTTCAATGAGTGAATATAAATTTTCCTACCATTTTTACGTTTCAATTTTTAAGCTAACGAAGTTGACTTTAGTAAGCAATTCAAGCGACCGAGTTTTGGAACTAAATTTGACAACCAAACTTGATATACCAACACTTGGTGGATTCAGTCGAGCAGTGCTCTAACAATAAGTTCAACATTAGTGATAGTAGCAGGTTGAAGGTCGGGTGAAGCAATACCAAAAGGATTATCGTGCATATAAGTTAAATAAGAAACATACAAAGTTATATTTGATCAACGAGCAGAAGAAACAGACTTCAGCAGAAAACATCTTCATTAAACACCAAATGCCGAGATATGTTTACTCTGTCAGTTTTAACATCCAAACACTTATATCCCTTAAGATGAGCACTGTAGCCAATATATAAACATACAAGAAATGCTTATTGGTTACACTTTATGACCAGTGTATTGTTTAATCCATGGTAAACAAGCTGAACCAAAAGTTGTAAGGTAAGTATAATCATGTTTCTTCTGAAATAACTTCTCAACTGGATAAATAAAACCACTAGTTCTCACAGGAAGTCTACTTATAACATAATCGGTTGTCTGCAAAGAATCAAACCAAAATGAACAGATAAACCAGATTAAATGAGAAATGTTCAGCTTATATCAACTATGTGCTAATGCTTAGATTTAACCTAGCCATTTCGCTTAGGATTATGGGGACAAGAAATTTTATATGAAATACCATAAGAGAGAAAATATACCAATTTATTATTCAAAAATTTTTCACCACCATCAGTTCTTATGGTTACAATGTTGCGGTGAAGTACGTTTTCAATATGAACTTTAAAAGTAAAAAACTCATTCTTAAACTCGGACTTCTCATGCAAAGGATAAATCCAATAGAACGTAGAAAAGTCATCCATAATATTGAGATAATACCTAAAACTACAGTAAGAGTTAAATGGACTAGGTCCCCAAAGATCCATGTGAAACAATTCCAGTGGTTAAGATGCCTTATGAGATAATAAAGAGAAAGGAAGTTTGTGGCATCTGCCTAACTGATATTCATCACAAAATAAAGGTGTTTTAACTATATAAAACAAAGAAAGAGTATGACAAACTTTCAGCGAAATCTAAAATTGTGGATGAACAAGTCTTTTTTGCTAAGTAGCAGCTGGAACTATAAAGCTTGACAAAGCCTTATCAGTTGATAAAGCCTTAATAGTTGACGCAGGGGAGAATTTTATTGGGTAGAATCCACTTTCATGCGGTCCTTGCAAAATGATCCTCCCAGATGAGAGATCATTCTCAATGAAACCAAGAAAATCAAAGAAAATAAAACAATTATTATCAATGGTAAACAATGTAAATATAGAATATTATGTGAAGACTTAGGTATTATAAGTACATTATCTAGATTAAAATAACACCCAGAAGCAGACTTACAGGCATGTCTAGTTTTAGAGATGGTCATACCTTCTTATTAGCTACTTGAATTTCTTCATAAGTTCATTATCACTAGGTGCAGCATGATTATTAGCACAATAATATGCATACCATGGATTTTCTCCAATGGTATTTGTTGTGGCTAACATTCCACTTAGGTTTTGAGGTGTATGAACATTTTTTAAAAAGAAAACTAAGCATATATATACATTCAAGAGCCAAATGACCTACTTTATCACATATTTGACATACATTCTTGTCAATAGAAGTAGATGAAAGAGGTTTATGACCAACACTAGAATCAAATGATGGTATATGAGTCTTCTGAAACTGAGAATAACCTCTAAATTATGGTTAAGGATATCCTTTAGATTGAGGAGAAACAAAATTAGGCATATAGTTAAAACTTGGACCACAACCTTATCATAATAAGAATTTGATGAACATGAAGGTCGAAAATGAGATGCTATGAAAGCCTTATTATTAGGTTAGACAATAAATCTTTATGTTTATCACCAATAACAAACTCTTCACTAAGTAGAAGATTGTGAAGTTCTTTCGCAGAAACAGGTGGATTACGAATGTTAATCGATGTAGCAAATGAACTACAAGTCCATTCAAGATAGTAACCACAAGTTCATCATCAGAATCTTGCTCTAGCGGCATATATCTTTATCTTAGATAAGAAGTTCGAAACAATACATGAACCAAGTTTAAAAGATTAAAGTTTCAATATCATTTGGATAATATGAACGGAGGTACTACAAGCAAAAATGGTTCAATTTTTTCCTATAATTCTTGAGAAGAATCAGCATCACCAACATATAGATTAACAATGTCTGAAATCCAAGATTGTAACAAAAAAATTAGAGTAATATCATCGTCATGCCAAATTGTTTAAGAAGGATTGACTACATTGTTTATCTTGTTTCCATGAGTGAGATACATCAGTGGACATGACTACAAGAAAATAGGTCATCAGCGACGAAAATCCTAGTGACACATAGAATTTGGTCGATATATATAATTAACAGCGATCATAGAAATTGTGGTCGGAAAATAACATTTTCGATGACATGTTGAAAAATCGTAGCTAAGATGGTCGCAAAATTATATAAACAACGACCGAATTTGATGTTGTAGCTAAATCTTATTAACAACGACTTTAATTATCGCCAAAATTATATTTTAGCGATGATATTAATGACCGCTAAAAGATAATTTCAGGGACGTATTTTATTTTGGTCGCCGACGATCGTGCTTTTTGCGATGAGTTAGTTTTATATTAGTTATTATATAATCAACACATAATCCTGCATATCAGTATCAGTGATGTTGTACTTTAATAACACTTCAAGCACATTACAGTTTGTTATAGTAATAATAGCTTTACTCAAACTTTTTCATGTTCTTTTTGTTTTCTTGCTATTCTTAGATATACTAATATTCAATAGTAATTGAATGTTTGGAGTTCTGGTATGTGGGTCAAGAAAGATGAGACATGAAGGTGCTAATTTTTTTTTGTTTGAGTTCGACGGAGAATCTTTTTTCGAAGCTATTAGATTTAATTGGTGCCCGTAATTACTACTGTAGTATTATTATTCATGGATGATGTTTAGACTACTTTGGCTCTTTAGTCGGTAAACAATAAGCCGTGGGTACCTGGACTTATGCTAAGGCTCGTTTGTTCTGCCAAATTACAAGGCTTAGTTATTATAACTTACATGCCATGACCCATGATACGATTGGAAAGTAAAAGGGAAACCAGGCAACAAACCGCTCTCTCTTATTTTCATCAGCTAACTTCTTCCTCGACTCTCGTCATTTTTATTTTCTTTTATTCACAAAAACCTTCACTCTAGGGTTCTGATTTACAGAGAAGGCAGAAAAGTTAGAGTTGTGATAATTTGATCACTTCAATCTAGGATTCTCTGCAGATAGTTTGTCTGATTATGATTTTCTGAAGTTAAGGTATGAAATAGTTTGTCTGATTGGGCTTGATCTGAATTTTTCCAATTGGGAGTTAGTACAACGAGATAGAGAAGATAAATAGAGAAAAATGGGAAATTCGTTTTTACCACTACATAATTGATTGCCACAGATGAGGGATTTGATTTTTATTTATTGTTTTGAATATAGATCTTTTTTCAGGTAAATTGACGGTCTATATAATATTATTCTCATTCAATTATATTAGTTTGGGGGGAAGTTAATCCCTAAATCTTATAACAATTGTTGATTTGTTTGATAATCATGGCGTCGGAGTTTAAAATTTGTCTTGAAATGTAAACATTTAATTTTATCAAATAGGATTTTTAGTTATTTTCAATTTTCTGTTCCATATTACTTATTATGATCAAGTTATATTTCTTGAATACCTAAAATTTGTTGTTCACACAAAATATATGTTTTTGACATAGTGTATTATTCCTCCAGAAGGAGTAGACACCTAGATTTGAGGAAGGAAGAATAAAAGTGTACCAACTATTAGGTCCTTGATCCTTCGATGTTCAACATAACAGTTCTAAGAAGGGGTCTACAAGTTTGAGTCATGAACCAAGTGTAAGACCAACTCCAGTGGGCATAGGCAATTTTTTCCAAAAACAAAGCCAGGTGGATAGGAAAATTAGATTTTGGGCAGTGGGAAATTGGAAAAGCGGGTAAAGCTGCCCAAGTGGCTCGACAACGGTCGAGTTCCAACATCCAAAAAACGACTATATTTTCCCACCACTATAAATACAACCCTCATTCAACTCCTATATTCACACCAAAAATAATCTTCTCTACAATCTCCATAATAAACTCCTCTTTATAATTGATATTCTTCTTCTTTAATTTTTTTCTTCAAAACTACCATGTCTCAATCTCAAAATATTTATTGAACAAAAAACAAAAAACCACCCAGGAATATGTATAGTCAACCTCTACCGACTCAACAAGAAGGTTTGTATGAAGAAAACAATCGGACTCTACTTTCCAGTCAAGAAATAACCACGGCTCAAGATCATATACCTTCAAGAACAGAGCGAGATGCTGCGTATCAAAAACCAAGAGATGGTTGGTATGAAGTTAGCAAAGTTTATAGAGATCTTACTGATGGTTCTAAGGTTACTATCAATAGATTTACTTGGATGATTTTGTACCATATAAATGTGAAGAGATATTCGTCCAAATTGGTGTGTATGCTGGTGGAACGTTGGTGGTATACTACACACGTTTTATTTTATAGACTTCGAAATAGGTACACCATATTTTGATTTATACTTTTTATCCAAACAATACGGTTCATATATGAAATTAACAATTTTAATGTTTTTACAGGAATAACACCATTAGATTTATATTTCCTACTTGGGATATCTTGCGGTCTGGGAAGTAATGTTCCATTTGACCAAGAAAATTGGTTGGCAGAAGATCGATATAAGAATAAACTTCCATTGTACTTTGACGCAACAACAATAAACAAGCATATGGAGTTAAGAAGTGGTAGAATTGCTAATTCCGGTTAAAGGCATTTGTAGTCAACAAATTATATGGTGATATTGATCCAAAAATCTCGACCCTGACAACGATACACAAATTGCCAAGGTTTTTATTTTATGGTTAATTAGTTCATGTGTTTCCCCAACTCAAAAAGTTGTGTCAAAGTAGGATGGCTAGAGCCGTTACAAGATATGGAAAAGGCTGAAAGTTATGATTGAGGGTCCGGTATATTAGCCGAATTGTACGTTAGTCTCGATGTCGCAAGTTTTGGTGTTATACATATACCAATGTTGTTTTATCAAGAATTCATAGTTACACCATAAAGTTTTTCATATTGCAGTAAAGTATGATGTTGGTAACTGGGAAAAGACTCAAAACGCCTCTGAGCGAGATAATATCCATTTGTGGAGAACCCAAATGCAGCTTAATTAGGACCAAACATAATGTTATTTGGAACCCGTATGAGGATTATGAGGATTTTAACACTGAGGTGGTCACTGGGATCAAAGAGTTTTCACTCCAGCGCATGTTGCTGATGTTGTTTTTTAAGTGGTAAATAAAGTGTTCGATTCTCGAACTTGTGAAGGTAATGATTTTAGAAATAATAAAAACAAAGCAAAATAAACTAGAGATGTTTTTAGAAAATATGGAGAAAACCAGGAATCAGGATTCAGTTATTTCCCACAACTATGTGATTAATCATGTAATTCTTTTTAAATATTAAGCTCAGATATTGCCAAAATAGGTTTTTATGCAAACAAGTAGAGGTAAATCATAAGCATGGATCATCAATGGTCGTCAACCCAGCATGATGCATCAAACAAAAACACCACTACTGAATGAAAACCGTTTTTTCTATTT
>JAJJMC010006585.1:2840160-2888890 GCA_023531435.1 Papaver californicum
TTTGAAATAATGGAAAGAAAGACGGACTGCGTTAATGAACGACAGTTCTGTTCGTTAATGAACACAGTTCTACCGTGTATTATGTTCTTCTTCTCCGTTTGAACAGCAGCAGAAATGTGTTCTTCTGTTCACTTTTTTCCCGCTGATTCCAACCTATTCTAAGCTTCCCGATCAATTCTCTCCTCAACCCAATTGATCTTCCCCTCTATTTATACCATCCCAAGCCTTAAATCACATTAAAACTTCCTTATAATTCTTTTTAGAAATCACCGAAACAAATTCTAAAAATAGAACTTTCTTCTCTTTCTCTGTTGGTTTGATTCTATCAAGAGAATGTTGTTTAAATCTTTCTCTTCTTCCTTCTTATTACCCAATTTAATTCTGCTTTCCAAACAAGAGAAAATTTCCAAAAAAAAACATGATTTCCAAAAGCCGATGGTTTCCTATTTATGTTGTTTGGGTGAAGAAGAATTTTCTTCCCGCCAAAATGCGATTCAAAATCCTGGGTGTGGCTGCCCTGATCCAGAAAATGGGTGCCTTAATCCAAGTTGAGGGTGCCTTTAACATTTCTCCAAAAATACCTAAAAAGCAATAAAAACCATAATGAGTACAAAAATTAAATGCCAACAACATATAAAATTGAGACTAAATCGGAGACAAAAATGTGTCTATCAGTTGCTCTACAATCAACTCAGGAATATTGGTGTATATTTTTTTGGGGAGATATGTGCTAGACAGTTAGTATCCCAAATAATCCTCGATAAGCCAGCATCCTTGGATCGGATTACAGATGACTCCGGATCGGGGATGGAAAAGCTAGGATAGAGTATTCACCCCTTGTGACGAAGACCGATACGACGAATGGTACAAATCGGTTACAAAGGCGATGATTGGTACAAAAGTTATGAAAATCTATAGGCTAGATACTGCCGCAATGGGAAAACGTAAATCGGGCTTGGATGTTCCAACAGTACCTCCACCATCGGTTCCAACTTTAACCAGTTATCCTTCGTCAGGAGCTTCTTCTTCATCATCCCCTCCAAGGGGACCTTATGGACCTTTTTCTTAATCAGTTGGGTCTGATTTGTCAGTTTTGAGTTGGGAGATAGAGACCTATAATCCCCAAGGAGAGCGTCATATAATTTCAATTGTCTCGTAAGGGATGGATCATCGTAATTCTTATACAAGTACATCGTCCTCTTATGAACAATTGGCAGGACATTTAAATCAAATCGAGTTAAGAGATCAGGAAACTAGACATCTGTAAAACCAACATTTACGGGGAATGGCGGATTCCATGAACTACAGTACAAATTTCTCGATGCCTTATGGAACACCATATTCCTAAGATAGAGTGCTACAAACACAATTATCTTCATATCATCCTGTACCAGCAGAAGTGCAACAATCCGCATCTCGTTAACCAAATTCTTAAACTTATCAAGATTACAGAAGAACAATAAAATTTGGTGGCTCTCCAGTTGATAATTGTCCATTCATTGGACCTGATGGTGGATCTCAAGCAGCATGGCAAGTCAAGGATTTGGGAGTATGATGGATCGGGGCATGTATGACAGGAGATGGACTGGGAATGACTAGTTATAATTATGTTTTATATAACAATTGTAATTGAAATTGAGATTAAGCCTATTTATTTAATTTGACCTAATCTATAGAAAGAAACTAGTAATAAAATTTATTTTACATTCAATTAAATTTTATAACAACGTCTTTTCTAGAATAGTATGTCTACTTTTTAACATCCCATGCGTTCTATCAAAAAATTCTTCAGGATTGCGTTGAGCTTCATAAGAAAAAGTTTTCCTTTTCTGTCTCCACCATTCTTCTCGAGCTTGCAATACAAATTCAACATTGGTTTCATCCCTTACTTGATATCGATTGACAACCGGTACTAAAACTATAAATTTTTTCACTTGTTTCCTTATAGTTTGATATCGACAGAAGTTTTCGGTACATTACGGTTATTCGGGTTACCGGTATCAGCGCAGAAGTTTTCATAAATTCTGCTCTAATAACTGATACTCACTAAACCATTTTATCGTTATTTTGTACCCCTTGTCAGATAACATACTACAAAGTTTCTGCATAAAGATAGATTTTCATGTACGGTAAATTATGCCGGATTAATATATGGTTGAACCTTATGGGTGTAAAAGGTGGAGGATAAGGTGTGATTTTGGAAGTGAAAATAGTTGAATTTATAGAATTATTTTATAGACGTTGTATGGAACTAGCCGTTGTCGGCTCAACTTAGGACGATCATCTCAGTTTGATACGACAACAACTATATATAATTTAAAATTTCGATCATAACCTTTCATCTATATTTTATTCAATTATTATTCATGATTTTAACAATAACTTTAACAAAAATTTGATTTGATTTTGATAATAACCTCTTTTAATTCAATTATTAATTTTAATTAAATGTACTTTTATTTCAAAAGGAATAAACAAGCTTAATAATTTGATTGAACTAATTTAAATTATATTAAAACATTAATCTCAACTATATTTATTTTGTTATACTATGATCTTTTACAAGATATAAATTAAGGAGGTAAAACTTAAATTAAATAAACACTTCAATAAAAATCTCAGACAATCTTGGGCCTCCTGTTTATCTTCATTTGACGTATCTTCCATTCGATGCATTCTTGAGAAGATTTTTTCTGGTTTTTGTGAGCAGTACTACGACTAATTCTCAAAAAAAAACTCCTTCAATTTTCTTGCCTTAAACTCTTCTTTTTCTTTTAGTTGCAGATTCGACTTGGTTAACATCTAAAACTTGAAGAGCTCTTTGTTTTTTTATTATTCTATAATTTCTTATAACCATCATATATCTTATTAATAACATTTTCGAGTATGACTCCCGAAAAATCAAGTTGGGTTACAATTTTTACCTTTTTTTTTGAATTTTTTTACTGTTGAAGTTGAGATTAAGAGTTTGAGATGAAAAGATTAAGATTGAAGTGAGTGTAGAAGAATTTTTAAGTTGAAAATGTGTGATTTTGAAGTTGAAATTGTTTGAATTTATAGGGAGTGAAATAATAGCCGTTGGATGATATAGCCATTAGCGGCTCAATCTGGGCCGAGCATCTCAACCTGAGACGAGTCTTGACCTAGCTTGAACCGAGCGACTCAGGTTGAGACGCGTATGGCAAACCCTCAAATTTTATGGATTTGCCCATCCATTCTATGGATTTGTCCATCCCATTGTAGAGGCATAATTGACATTTTGACCAATTTACCAATTCAACTGGAGTTGCTCTAACTAGGGTGTAAAGATTACACATAAAAAATGTAACCAAAGTGTAGGAGTGAAATGTGGTTTTATTATATGCGTATTCTGAATTACTTATAGATGGAGCTGTATTTTTTTCCCCATTCAACACAAGCATTATTAAGACGGGGTTAGAGCAACTTCAGTGGGCATTGGCATTTTAGCCAATATGCCAAGCCGCGTAGCTTGGCAAACTCAATTCTCCACAATGGGAGAATTAGCAAATTAACCAAGTGGACCCAATTTTTATATAAACAAATACTCCATCCGTCCCACTAATAGATGACTTATTTATATTTAAATTTTGTCCCACTAATAGGTGACCTATATTATTAAACAAGGATATATTTCTAAAACTACCTTTTTAATTCATTATTGTTAGTATAACAAATACGTACAATTTGATAGTCATGTTTATATTCGTTATGTAGTTGTTTTAAAATGCTTTTCAATGGTATAAAATTTACGAATATCCGTGGTATAATTTGAGAGATATATCATTTCTAAATTTTACTAATTATTATCCATAAAGGTATAATTGAAACAAATACTTAAAAATAATCCTCTCTCCTTATTGCCTTAAGAATTGTGCAATCTTGAACTAGATCATCTATAAATGGGACGGAGGGGGTATTTCTTTTTGTTAGTAGGGTCCGTTTTTTAAATAAATAAATATAATTTTAGTTTAGTGGAACCTATTTTTATTTTAAAATTAGAATATATATTAAAATAACAAATTGAACAAACTATTTAAAAAAAAATAAAAAAATACTAATTTTCTTCAGCCTAGGGAGAGCCGGTCGGCTCAACATGGACCGATCGGCCCACATTGAATCGATCGGTTTTACCTAAACCTTGATGGACAAATTCCTAAAAATACTCATTTATCATTTTTTTTTAGATTTACTTATCCCACTATAGAATAGTAATCGGTAAATTAGCTAATATACTCACCCCAATCGCTTTGCTCCTGCATACTTAGGACTTACGAGCCCGGAATATTCAGCGTGAGCGTAGAATAAGTAGGTAAGTGAGAACACGAATAACACAATACATACAGGAAAACACGGAGAGTTTTCTGAAAACACGTACAGACCGCAGAGAGTAAATAAAGGTTGAAAGAAAAAAATTCAAAGTTAGTCCAAGTAAAAGGGCTGACGGAGAAAATAAATCCTCCATGTTATTGACTTTTAAGTACGATTTCTGTTGTTACTAAACATTTTATAGAAACCCCAAGTTTCATTTGAATCATTTCTGTGTTTCTTGGGGAAGTTATTGCTGAGAAAAGAGAAGAAAAAAATGTCTGGAGAATCGGGTTCTGGTCCAGGTGACAATAACAACATCAGGGGAATTCTGACTCACGGTGGTCGTTACGTTCGATATAATGTATATGGAAACCTATTTGAGGTTTCCACTAAGTACGTTCCACCCATTCGACCCGTTGGTCGTGGTGCTTATGGCATTGTTTGGTAAATTTCTTTCTTTCGCTTCAGTTTTTTTTTTTTTAATTCTCTCTTTTGAGCTTGTTTGTTTGATATATTTGGATGGAGTTTAAGTTTTGTGTTGGGATGTTCTTAAATTTGGTGGTAAGAGTTTCTTTGGATTTCTAAATTACATTCAGCGTGATTTTAGAAAGTCAAAATCTCAATTTTGGTTGATCTCAGAATTTCTTAAAATAGGGGTTTCCTTAATTGTAGTTAGAATATCAACCAGTCTATAAACATTAAATTATAGAATCTGCCGAGCTGGATTTAAGATTAATAGCTAGATGAATTTGAAATTGAGAGTGATGCGTAGACGTTAGTACTAGATATAAGGGCATGTCATGCCGTAATGGAGGTTAACATAATCTTTCCTATGAAAACTGAAGAATTTCTAAGAGTAAAGAGGGTTTTAGAGTTTCAAATGATTAATCAATGTTTTCTAAAATTCTGAATGCTTGTTTATCTTGAACAGTTCATGTGAAGTTAGGAGGCATTTGCTGTTTGTTACGGCAGATCATGAGACTTATGTATTTGATGGTTATCTTAATGAATCGACTCTTGCTGATATGATCCCCCTTGAACCACATTTCATCTTCTCCGCTCTGTCTACCATTATGTCCAAGTAATGACTATGAATGATGGTTGTTCTTTTATTCCGGAAGAAACTACTTGCTTGTCAATCAAATTTTTCCTTGCATCCCTTTTTGCTGAGTCTTTCTTTTCTTCTAACCTTTTTTTTTTTTTTGCATTCTTATCTGGGTTAGCTAAGAATTTTATATTTTGTTGGGAAACGTTTATATATATGGATGTATGATACAAAAATGTTATTTCTCTAGCATTACTTTCTTTTTTCTCTATTAATGTTATATATTGTTCTTTCTCTCCAGTGCTGCTATAAATTCAGAGACAAGAGAAGAAGTTGCAATTAAGAAAATCGGCAATGCTTTTGACAACAGAATAGATGCAAAACGAACATTAAGAGAAATTAAGCTTCTCCGCCACATGGATCATGAAAATGTAAGTCCAGATTGCACAGTCAGTTTCTTAAAGACATGAATTTCTGGGGTTTGATGTAGTGACAGAGTTTGCATATGGAAAGAGGTTTTGAATATATATTACTTGAAACTGATCTTTGGTTGCTTGTGTAGTTTGTGACAATCTTATTTACTATTATCTTATAGTAGAGAGTTGATATATTGACGAAATATGGAGTCTATAGGTGTCCACATCTTATATCTTCTTGTCTACTTATGAATATGTAGTATTCAGTATTTGGGGGTTGTAGGAGGTAATTTCTCACTTAAGATTATCTGATACATTGATGTTGGCGCCAGAGAGCTGGCCTGTTTACGCTCTTTTATCCATTTTGGCTTGCCTTTCTTGTTTGTGAACTATATAAGTTGTCAAATTTTGGTTTCCTTGTCATGGAATAGCAGGATTTGACTGCACATTTGTTTTTCTTCCACAGATTATTGCTATAAAGGACATAATACGACCTCCGCTGAGAGAGTCTTTTGATGACGTGTACATCGTTTATGAGCTAATGGACACTGATCTTCATCAGATAATACGCTCCACCCAGCAATTAACAGATGACCATTGCCAGGTTTGACCCTACAACTATGTCATTTGGTCTTTGGACCCTTTTAGACCTTTTTCAGACCATACCAAAATGCAATAACCTACAAGTAATATTATAGTGTATGATTAAGAATTCTTGTCGAATGTTTGGAATATGGAGAGGGTTTAGCTTTGTAGTGATGCATGTATGCACTAACTTAAAAGGTAAATTATGTTTGATAAACCAATCTGCTGCATTTTCAGTATACCACACTGATTCCATCAATACTATTCAAGACAGATCCATAGAGTTTTTGTTATAAGTTAGGATATGTACTTTTAAAATACTTCGTTTTCATTTACTGGGGAGATGACCGTATGGGAAATTAATTGCAAAGAAGTAAAGGTTGATAGTGGGTGCATTTAATCTGTACATCTTCTAGACATTCTGTTAAAATCTCTTTATCTGGAGTTCTTATCAGTCTACTTGATTAGCACCAGTTGAACCTCTGGGATTATATGTTGAAGGAGTTTGTTTGCGCACAACATTAACAAAATGAAGTCTTTATAATTTTCTTTAGAAAGTTTACTGGCAACTTAGCACATCTGTGATGGAAGTAGGAAATTATATTTCAAAAGCTGGACTTGTAAGTGGCATGAATCTGAAGTAGAATTCTCCCACTAGTGTCACCAAAATTGAAAGCAAACTAGCATGCCTTCATTAGATTTGGACAATATAGATCAACCTAAATGAGAAACTGCTGTTAAATTTGCTTAGCTAGATATGTGATGTTGTACCTCGGAATTAAATAAAGTCAGACTAACATGGCCTGTAAATACTGCAGTACTTCTTATATCAGCTATTACGAGGACTAAGATATGTACACTCTGCAAATGTCTTACATCGTGATCTTAAGCCCAGCAATTTATTTCTAAATGCTAATTGCGACCTTAAGATTGGTGACTTTGGATTAGCAAGAACGACTTCTGAAACAGATTTCATGACTGAGTATGTTGTTACTCGTTGGTATCGGGCACCCGAGTTGCTCCTTAATTGTTCAGAGTACACTGTTGCTATCGATATTTGGTCCGTGGGTTGCATACTTGGTGAAATATTGACTCGAGAACCCCTGTTTCCAGGCAAAGATTATGTTCATCAGCTGAGGCTTATCACAGAGGTATGATTTGGGATATTGTTCCATTTGCTATTTACATTTTTTGTTGTTCTCGGCACCATTTATGCGTACATGATTTATCTCTCATATCTACCTTCTAAATGTCAATACTTTTCCACCGCTTCTTCTTCTAAGCCTTTAGTCCCAAACAAGTTGGGGTAGGCTAGAAAGGAAACACGAGGACTTCCCAAGCGGTCTCTCATCTTGGTACTGTTCTCGCCCTTTCCTAAGGAAATGCCTGTTTTTCAACCAAACAAAAGTACACGAGGACTTCCCAAGCGGTCACCCATCTTGGTACTGCTCTCGCCCTCTTTTGGTCTGTCGCTGGCTCGCCACGCCTATCACGACCCTATTTTTATAGGGGAATGGCTGTGTTTTTTACCGTTGGCTCGCCACGCCAATCAAGAACCCTCCTCCTTTATCCTGGCTTGGGACAGGCTGTGCAGAAAAAATTACACAGGCGGAGTTTTTCCACCCGCTCCATTCAATTTAAATTTACCGTTTTGATTGTTATTCCTGCTGTATATCCTGTGGTCCTACCTAATGGGTTGACATATAGCATGGCTTGTTTTTAACATTTTAGCTCTCGATCAATCCTGCACTCTCTTCTGCTCCCAAGCTGTGCTTATAACTTAGCTGTGATTTATCTTAGGTTTCATACCCCAGAGAGGTACATCTCTGTTTGACTCAACATATTTATACAAGGAGAAACCCTGATTTGCTTTCAGGAAACCTTTTAGAAGGGTATAGTTCTGAGCTAGGTGAAGAGGCAAATCAAAGGCAATTAGAGGCCGAAACACTGGCTAGCATATCCTAGTCTTGATTAATCAGTAGAAACGCTACTTTATGCTTTGGTAACTAAAAAATTTCCAGTAGTCTTTTTCAAGAGATTTTTTCTGGGGACTGTGCTGGTATATTTACTTGGCTGTTACTTGGTTTTCACCTTAATTTCATCTATGCTTTCTCTTTTACATGTTAAAAGATGTTGTAGCATCAGTATGACATAAGTATTGCTTTACTTGTCATAAAGCTACTAGGTTCACCAGATGACTCCAGCTTGGGGTTCTTATGGAGTGACAACGCACGAAGATATGTTAGGCAACTTCCACAATATCCAAAACAACACTTCTCTGCTAGATTCTCCCAGATGTCTCAAGGTGCAATTGATCTGCTAGAAAAAATGCTCGTATTCGATCCAAGCAAGCGTATTACAGGTATAGCAATTACAGCTCCATTGTAACATGCACTAAAATAAAATTATCCATTTTGTTTAATTCTACTTGAGGTCTTATAAGTTATTATCCCTGTTGCATTTGCAGTTGAAGAGGCACTATGCCATCCTTACCTAAAATCTCTCCACGACATCAATGATGAGCCTATTTGTGCTAGGCCCTTCAATTTTGATTTCGAGCAACCATCATTCACTGAAGTGAACATCAAAGAGCTAATCTGGAGAGAGTCCGTGAAGTTCAACCCAGACCCAACACATTAAGGAAAACATAGATATATGATATTGTGTAATGTATGCTATAAGTAGGTAGGTATGCAAGTACTATTTTCCAAGTACAAGTTAATTCGTTGGGAATTCTATGAGTGATTTGGGATTGTTGCTAGAGGTCACTCAATGTTTGTTATTTACTGGAGCTTGTGTAAAATGTAGCTTCTGAACCAGTTGTCAGTACTTTTCTGTTGATAGTTAATACCAATGGTGCATGTTGGAGCTGTAAAATGCTGGTTCAGATAATGTAAATTTGTACTGAGTTGTTATTTCCTTCTTACTTCTACGTAACTATGTGAATTGAAGATTTTCTTCCATATTGTTGGATAGATCATGCATTTTCCACAATCTCTTTTTTCTTTTTAATTTGTTCTCGAAGCCTATACCAGGGAAATTTTTACAATGCTTGATAGAAGGAAACCGCAAGTTATATGGAAATTGATTGCATTGCCACTGCGAATGCCCTCAGGTTACTTCTTTTGGTCATTTCCGGTCAAACCCTGCTAAATGAAAGCCTCGATCCTGTAGACACATGAGCAATGTGTATGCTATCCTGATGAAGGATGTTAGCATCCTTGCCGAAAACAGGTACTAGTATCTTTTTTATTTTCGACCTCTGTTTTCTTATCACTGTATTTATTCAAAGGGCGAAGGTTTGTGAGGTTAATTTGGTGTCGAAACTGGATTAAATTCTCTAAGATTGGCTGTGAGAATCTTTGGTGAGGTTCCACGCTATGGGTTATGAATAGTTCTTGATCGACTTGAATATTCTGGCTAGCATATGTTTAATGGTTGATTGGTTTGTATTTCTGCCATTCACTGTTATACAGCTTAGTTTAAGTATTTTTGTTCGAGAAGAATTGGTAATTTTAAGTTCGCATAATTAAAATTCATTTGGCAAGAATTGTTTATTTCTTACAAATTATCTTGAGAAAACATAAAACAAAAATTAAGGAACCAAGAAATATATAAATTTTGTATTCGTATGTTATCTTGATTTGCATGTATAGAAGAGCTACCCAAATAAAGAAATAAAAAAAAGAACACATACCAAGAATCAGTACCTAGTTCATCACTCCTTTTCAACTTGTCATTAACCAAACACTAGAAGATGAAGAAGCCATTAACTGTAGAATTGTTCTACTATGTGATTCTTGCATCAAGGGGTCGACAAGCTCACATGAAAGATCAGCTTAGCTCATACTTCAAGTGTTCTAAACCAACCAAGCAAACTTTAAATTGAACATCTTCTATTGGTAGTCGAACAATTGGGAAAGGACAACCACCCGTCTTTTCCGATCCCTGATTAGGCAATAATGCACAGGGCTCGGGGCTCACGTTACTTGTAACTCCTTCAATATCAGTACAATTCCATTGCAGTTTCTTCGGTTGAGGTGATAAAGTTACCTTCACATTAGAAATGCATATTCCAGTAAAAGGATCATCCTTAATTCCAGCTAAGTTTGCTGTCATTGTAACATTCGTTGCAATAGTATCGCTAAAGTAGATATCCTTAATTATTGGGAGTGCTTTAGGATCATAACTTGTATCAGCATGCTGACCATAAGATCCTGCCATCCAAAATGCATACTTCATTGTTTCCATACTCATCCTTCTTAAGTAGATATCTTTTATAAAACCACCTCTGCCAGGTGCAGTTTTAATCCTAATTCCTGATTGTGAATTGATAGCAATTATGTCTTCCATTCTAATGTCTTGGATCCCACCAGACATCTCGCTACCCAGGGCAATTACAGCACTATCAGGAGAAATGCAAGTGAGTCTTCTGATTATCATGTGTTGTGTCGGCATCCCTACTGCAATCCCGTATTGGTCCCAACCACTTTTTATAGCAACACAGTCGTCTCCCGAGACTATATAACAGTCTTCTATTCGTACGTTAGTGCAGGAATCTAGAGACAAGAGAACAAGGATCAGCTCTCAAGTGAGGTGAGACATCAATGGGGTTGTCAAATATGTACGCAACTGAACCTGGATTGATCCCATCAGTGTTTGGAGAAATCGGATCTACGGGGGCAGTGATAGTAAGGCCTTGAATGATGATATTGCTGCATTTTCATTAAGAGGAGAAATGGTTAGAGCACAAAACTTGTAAGTTGAAAAAATGATGAGAAGTGGGAACAGCGAGTCTGTGTCGAACCTGCTGTAAATTGGATGAACAAACCATGACGGAGAGTCGATCAATGTGAGGTTTGATATCTGAATCTGATCCGAGTACATCAACTCGATTATGTAAGGCCTGGTTTTGTCAAGTGTTTCCTTCTTAAATTTGTCCCACCAAACAGCACCTTGTCCGTTTATTGTTCCGTTATCACCTGAAAATTTTGACATTCTCTTATTTGGTTGAGTTATTATATTAAAAGGAGAATTGGTTTAGCAACTCCGGTTCCTGATTTCGTATATTTCATACCAGCTGAGTTGGTGTCAACTGTCAAGTAAGTTACATGCTGAAAATTTTGAGCAGTACACTATGTGCTACGTACCTGTAATGACGACGTCAGTAAGGTTTGTTCCGAAGATGAGGCTGCTATACCTTCCAGCAGGTGCATCCCTTCCTCTCCCATATGATGGTAGAGGTGGCAAAGCTGGCCATTCACTCTCCTCCTGTGTTTCAAAAGATGGTCACTCGAAGTGAAGCATCCAATATCCAAATCATTGTTTTGTTTTTTTTTCAGGTCTATGTTTTAATCGCTCAAGGCCAGGGTAGAGGTTTCAATTGTAGATCGTGCCGCTTGGTAAAGATGATGGTATTTGGTCTCTAATAATCACTCAGCTCTGAATTTGAAACTAAAAGTAATTGAAACATTTGTATAATGTAAAAGTAATAATTCTGAAAGAGAAATTGAGAAAATCAGACCTCAGATCCAAGAATTATTGCATCTCTGTGGAGGTAAAGAGTGAAATAACTGGTGAGATTGAAACTTCCTGTAAGCCAGTTCCCAGGTGGTACAATGAGTAGTCCACCACCATCTGTTCCAAATTCACTTAGATGATCAATCGCAGCTTTAAATGCTTTGGTGTTGGATGTTATTCCATCGCCAACACCTCCAAAATCCGTTAAAGACACAGTATGCTTTCTACAGTTTATGGCCAAGTAATCAAAAGAAGGGGGAATTCCTTAATGCCCCCACATTCCTTAATGACATTTCAATATGATCCCACTTTTATTAATAATATCAAAGTGCCCCTACATTGGCTAAAAAACTTTTAATTTGTCAAATATAACCTTATTGGTTGAATTTCAAACTACCCCACTTTAACTATGGTTTACTAGAAGAAATGTGAGCCATAGATTGGATTGATGTTTTTGAAGACTTAACATAAAAATGACATAGTGGTACAAGTGACTGCTATCGTTTTATCTTTCCTCTATGCATCCCAACCATCTTTTCGACTATCGAAATCCCATTTCCAATTATCGATGCTCCCGTATATCTCAGTAAACTTGGCAATGCAGTCACTTCTTATGTTCTCATGCACTTGCGTATTCCCACTAATTGCTACTCCCGAGAACTTTGACATATCAACTACCCATGAAGGTTTGACATATTCAACTGCCTGCGAGGAAGAACTCGAATTTGCGTACAAGAAATTTGTGTAACTCTGACATACAGTCTGTCATGGCTCAACAAATGACTGATACAAGCTATCCGATGTGCCTTTTAGCTTGAGTTTCTAGTCGGAAATCCTTGGAAAATGATTTGTCTTTGATGTTGCTTTATATTTCAATTTTTGCTTTGCCTAGGGGTGTCATAGACCAAAGAGAATAAGGAATCATATCTTGTTGAATGCAGTTGTATCATACAGCGAAGCCCTATGTCTAACAAAAAATCAGCAAATTATGCTAACGGCAAGTCAAAACATTTAGCCCGGAAACAAGTTGATGCAGCATTTGTCTCTCAGTTTTTAGCATCAAAGGAAGCAAGAGACGAGATCATCATGTCAAAACATTTAGCCCGGAAACATCTGACCATCCAAACTATCAATCCAATCTATGGCTCACAATCCTTCTAGTAAACCATAGTTAAAGTGGGGGTAGTTTGAAATTCAAACAATAAGGTTATATTTAACAAATTAAAAAAATTTTAGCCAATATAGGGGCACTTTGATATTATTAATAAAAATGGGATCATATTGAAATGTCATTAAGGAATGTGGGGCATTAAGGAATTCCCCCTCAAAAGAATCATCAACATGGTTTATCTTTTGACAATTAGCTCCATTAAAGGTCAGTAGTCCCAACAAAACGATAACATAAACCCCATCCATTACCTGTATATGTTATCCAAGTAAATTATAAATAACCCAAAATGATCAAATTATAAGAAAGGAATATTTGAAATTAAAAAACCGAAATTAAATATAAAGAATGGCTTGAAACGTAAGGGATGAATCTAATTACTTGGAGTGTCGGTAAGTTATTTCTGATAAACTCCATCGCTTATGTTATTTTCAGGGGTTAGTTCATCGTCTTAAATAGAAAAGATATGGCTCTTTCAAATCAAAGTCCGTTTATGTTTGTTCGATTACTTGGAGTATAAATGCTGTCAATTGGAGTCGTGAAAATAAAGATCCCATAAAATCTGGGAAATGAACTAACGTTGTCGAGGATGAATTTCATTTTAGGGCAATGCGTATTTGCCTAAACCAGTCCTAAAATAAAATTACACATCTATAAGCAGTTTTGTTCCACCGGTAAAATAACTGTCCTACTAGATGAGATTAAATTTTAACTAAATTCTTTTTCTTCGTGGCGTTTATCATCTAGCATCGGTTATAAAAGTTTCTAAATGATTTTGTTATATACCACGATTTTGTAATTTTGTTTTAATTTGAGGCAATTGAAAGTGAAATTGATCGAATTTATTTGATTTGATGAAGTTTAAATATATTTGGGGATCCCAAATCTTTGTTAATCTAATAAATTTTGGAGAAGGATGATCAATTTCAGAAATCGAAAAAATTAGATTGCACCACAATTTTTTCAAGTTTTTGTTTTCGAAGTTAATTGGCGACCTATTCGAGTTTTAATCAAATTGATCGTGTTTAACAACAGTTGGGGGTTATAAATCTCTGATTCAAATCAATTTTGGAAAATAACTATCAATTCCAATTTAACTAAATCGATTTTTTTTAACGTTGCATGACTAACAAAAGTGCATTTTCTCATAAACTCACCCAAGTTCACCAAGTGAGGAGGCCACAAAACCCAATTAGCATGCGAAGCCGTCCTTCCCTTTTATTCATCTCCAGCATTTTAAACAGGAAAATTGAATTGAGTCCTAATTATTATTTTTTGCTCGTTCATCTCACAGGGCGGAATATAAACCACCTAATTTAACCAAGTTACATTTTTGCTAAGAAACTTCAAAATTTGAAGTTCTTTTTAAAGAAATGGGACAGAAATACTTTTGGAGGATACTAGCTAAAGTGTAAAAGAGTTGGAGGAGAAAATAAAAGCTCTAAATATAATTGAAGAAACTAACCCACTTTCAATATACTTCAAGACTCCAGGCAGAGATTGTCTTGAAACAAATAAAACTCCCGGAGGCTATGAGGGTGATTCAAAGAGCTAAAGTTCAACAGTTCAAGGAATGAGACAAGAATACAAGATATTTTCATGGAGAATGGCCAACACAATTGTAAAGCTAGTAATTTATGGTGAAGACTGCTTCAACCAAACAAGATTTCAATAATATTACTCCTCTCTTTGGAGAAAAGTATAACTACTCAGTAGACTTTAGTGGGCTGGAATTCAAATAATTAGAAGCTTCAAGTTGTAACTCTTTGGAGGAAGTCTTGGAGATGAATTAGTATTTAGAATAATCAATTTTGGTCATCATAAACACCAGGACCAGATGGATTCATAATGGAGTTTTATGCTGCTTGCTGAGACATTATTAAGACATACTTGATGGTTTTTTGCATGAATTCCATATAATAGAGGATGTTAACTGAAGAAAGAAGATTCAACGTCACCAAAGAATTTTAGACCTTTAGAGTTGATAGGTAGTGTTTACAAGATCATTTCCAATCTACTCACTGAAAGGCTCAAACAAGTAATATCAAAGGTGATTACTGATTACCAGATGTTGATGGTGGATTTTTGACAAAGGCGAAAAATCGTGAAAAAATATATGTTCGGTCATGTATCAGAAATATGTCATTTTAAGTGTATTTTCATTCTGCAAAGAATTTAAGAAATATTAAATATAATGGGTATTCATGCTTATGACTATCTATATAAGTATACTTATGTATGTCTTTCACCCGGCTGAACTCATGAAATATATATATGCAGGCATTTTACTGTATAATTCAGTATTTGCTTATGTATAAAATTTTCAGAATGTTACTGGTGCTTAATACTCCAGATGCTCTCGAATTTTTATAGAATAAATCTTAAGCTCCCAGATGGATTGCCCACTAGTATAGAGAAACTAGAGTCTTCTCTAGTACTATATTCCACGGCTGAATTCCTATAAATTGCCTTATGTCAATATTCATACTTTCCTGAATGATGTTGATTCTAATGCTTGTATAAACATGTACGAAAGTACATGATAATTTGCTAGCGGAAAAATTGTCCACATCAAAATTCACATCAAGACAAAGTAGCATTAATGGATTTAGTGCACCAAAATTTTATGTGCTCGAGCTTACATAAGACCGTTATCTGATACGAGTGATATGTACTTACTAAATTTTTCTTTTAAAGTTCATTAAAGGAATATTGTCACCACTAGAAATATATAATATGTATATTTAACTTCAAAATTTATGAATATAGACTCTACTAATAGCAGTAGGTGACCTACACTTATCCCTATCTCCTTTATATATACACACACGTATATGCTAGAGCTTCATCGGTTGAACTCAGCATTCTATACACATATATTTATTGTTGTTTGTGGGGAAAACGAATTTGAAGGGTAATTTAGGAAAAGTGGGGTGAGCAGGTGATAATTCGTCTAATCCTTAAACATTTGTACTGTTGAAGTACTTTCTTTAGATTCGAGAGATCAATCTGTACAATTCTGGCCTAAACCAAGCAATGGTCGTTCCAGTCTTGCTTCAGTCACAAAGGAGATGGAGATGGGTTGATCTTAGGGAGGGAAGCGAGAGAAGGATTGAGGATTGGGATCAGAGTATCATACTCTATAAGATGTAAATGGTGTGAATAGCTAAGAACAATTTCTCCGTGTGTGAAAAGATTGTATGACTGATCAAGTTGTTCGATTAGGTTGTTCTGTGTTAGACTTGTGTCTTAGAATTGTCTATCTCAGACTTCAAAATTGTCCCCCTTGTTCAATAAATTGAGAATATATTTTATATCATAGCTATTGTAACCGTTCACCTGACCTTCTCTCTGGAAGAAAGTGTCGACGGTTAAGTGGAGAAGGTGGAGAAAATGTTAGTAACTGTTCCCACTTCGACTAAGGTTGAATGGACGGTTGCTCAACCCACCACTCCTCTACTCAACTGCTAGCTCACTACACCAAATCCAGAAATTTGCAACACTTAGATTTTCTGCTTTGAGAAGCATATATATGTAGTTTATAAATTTTATATGTCTCATTAATTTTTTTATGCGTCTCATTAAATTATATTTATGGAAAAGAAAAGGATAATTTATGTGCTTTATACACTTGATGAAAGGTCGAAATATCTTTTAGACATATAGATATTTCGATGAAATTAATAATTTCTCTTTTATCAAACTAAATTTTTTGTTGATGGTGAGTTTTTGACAAGGGAGAAAATCATAATACTTCCCTTATAATATTGCTTTTCTCCAAGCCGCATAAGCATAAAATAAATATGCATAATTTCCTGGCATAGCATCATAATTATGAATACTACTTCTATCCCACATTCTCCAAGAAAATCGAGAAGGGATATTCATCTCCTGGCTAAATTAGCTATGTGGCTCTTTTTGCATATATATGCACTATAGAAATTTCAGAGTTATATTCGACTAAATCCTTATTATTTCATGTGCATCTATGCGAACTATTTGTATAAGACAGAATACATTGATTATACAAAATTAAGAATATTTATAATAGAGGCTAAGCCATATCTGAATAAAGACGGTAATCAGACATATACCATCTAATTGCAGAGTCGCATCAAGCACAATTTCAAGTTACAAACTTCCACAGCTGAATCTCTTGAAAATTTTTTGTATACACTGCATAAAAGTTAAGCACAAAATGCTAACAATAAATCTCATACAATTGAGAAACTCTAAAAAAGCCATAAATATGGCCACGACATTATTGAATGTCAAAGCTAGCGATGCATAGGCAACAACCATGACACTATCAAGGGCTAGCCTTAGTTACACTCCCAACACCAATGAGTGGCATACATAAACGACAAAAATCCAAGAAAAATCCAAAAGCCAACAAAGCTAGCAAAATGCGCGCCAAACTGGCCCTAGTAAGGTTAGCGCTAGCCCAAGCGCTAACGGCGCTGTAGGGCCTGGCAGCGCTAGTACTAGCTCTAGCGACAACGGCGCTGCTAGGCCTGACAGAGCTAGCGCTAGCTCCAGCGCCAATGACACTGCTAGGCCTGGCAACGCTAGCGCTAACATTATCTCCAGCGCCAAGGCTAGCGTCACTAGCCCTAATGTTAGCGCTAGCTTTTCCCTTTCCCTATTTTCGAGCATCTTTGCGCTCTTGCTTGTGCTAGCATCATCCTGAGTCCACGACTCCACCAATTCCTACGAAAAAATAATCATGTTACATGGGGGGATTATTCATGGGGTTTTGTTCTGGAGGTTATAGCAACATGTGGCGTTGTAACATCCCATGATCTGGAAGTTGTAAAGTAGTGGTAAAACTGGAGCGGTTGATGAGATAATAAAATTGTGGTTTTCCAGAAACTCCCAGGGATAATGGGCGGTTACACCATTATTCCCACGACTTCCAGTACTCCATCTCTTTACTATTTCCACTACTATACAAGGAAAGATATGTGTGTTCCGAAACTATTATAAATAGGCTCCTTAGGCCATTTCAAAATCACACAAGAAGCTTACAATTCTCATAATCTCTGTGATTTCTCTCGAATAGTTCTGCAACTCTATACATAATTCAACACACAAAATTCCTTCAACTTTTTTTGCTTTCTTCCCCTAAAATCAACCCATTTTCTCTCATTATGATCGAAGCAGGGAGGAACGACTACTACCATGGTTTAGGATGGCCTTGTACGATTTTGTTTTCCGAATATAAATAAAATACTTCTACAATATATTGTTTTGCCTAGAATCAATGTTTAGGTACTAACAATTGGCGACAACAGTGGGAGATCAATCTCTTGCTCACGCATCCAATTCTTCAACTGTATGAAAATTAATTATTCAATTGTTCAAAAATGGTGTATCTTAGGTCGGGTTCAACAAGTAATCCCAATTCAAGTTCAACAACTACTCTTAACCTCGACAATACTAGTGGCGGAATTCCAGATCACTCCTCAAAATACCACCACTGACAATACCAAGACTCCGCTCCGAACAACTGAAGGTGTCAAAAACAAGGATATGTGTCAACTACAATAGTTTATTTAATGAATATGAAGGATACCTTGGCTGAAACTCAAGTAGCCATGGCTACTACTCAGAAGGAAGTTCTTATGTTTCTTAAGACTCGAACAGAGCAGTTATCATCGAAACTTCATCATTGTCAAATGGAGAAAACTAAGAACACAACTGTCGGCGGTGCCAACACGTCAAGAGCTAACGCCCAAGCATATGATGAAGTACAGGTTATCACCGACCGTATAACAGAGAGGATCCAACAATAACAAAATTTTATCACTCGTGAAGATCTGGAAAGGCTCCTGCAAAATCATGGAAAAGAAGATTCGTCTTCATTCCACCAACATCAACCCCCTTACCCAACTGAAATCCAGAGGATTGCACTGCCAAACGGGTATTCGTCTCCTCCATTCTCACTGTATGACGATACTGGGAATGCTCAAGAACATATTTGTCGATTCTTAGAATCATTAGGATTGCATGAATATAACCAAGTGTTGCGGCTCAAGGAATTCTCCAAATCTCTTACGGGAAGAGCTCACACCATGGTACAACAATCTCGCCCCCAACAACATCTCCAGTTGGTCTCAGATGGCCAATGCTTTTTACAAAAAGTATTTCTTCGTCTCAGAAGAAATCACTCACTCGGACCTGGGAAGAATGTTCTAGAGGAACAACGAACATCCCAACGAATACGTAAAGAGTTTCCGAACAAGGCTCGGCCGAGACTTCGCGTCAGCTACGACAAACCAAGACGGATCTGAAAATCCCAGATTTCCCTTTTCCCATGGAGGAGGTCCTCGAACTACTAAAATTATGGGTACAAAATGGATCTATCAATTTACCACAAGTGCGACATCCACCCACATAAGAAGACATGTCAAATCCGAAATATTATCACTTCCATAGATTTGTCAACCATCTCACCAGCGAATGCAATGGTTTAAGACATATTTTCAGAGAAAATATCGACTCATGAGAGATACATCTGGGGACAGAAGGCATCCACAAAGATACCCTCCCAGTTAGGAACTTCACTCTCTCCGGGGACTCAGTTAACAAAATTTCCCAATCTATATGAGTTTTTTTACTTGTTAAAAGCGCAACAAAAATATATTTTCACCGCTCTCAATCGTGTTATATCGGGTAAGCGTCTACTATTCGATGAAAGTGATATTGCATATCCCTAGTCCATTTCAGACGTGATCATCTGACACAATAAGAAGCCTAGTTGGGGACTTCTCACCACTGCTTGCCTCAAAGACGTCGAGTTCAAGAATACATTAATCGATGCAGGCACCGATGTCAACATCATCTCTATCAAAACTCTGAGAGATGCGGTAATTTCTAGGCACGAAGCTACATACTCGCCGACCGTAATTAAGAATTCTGAAGGGAAGTCCGGAAGTGCTTACGACTACACACCCTCGAAGTGAAAACAGGTGATACCTGAACATATGCCAAATTTTACATTGTCAAAGAGGATCCAAGTTATGACATGATTCTGGGACCCCCATGGGTTCGTAACAACAAGATGGAAGCAAGTATATCTTCTTTATCAGCGCCATCACCTCGAAGACTTTTAAACAAGCCGGCAAATCTCGAGGATTCCCTATCAGATAAGTTTCGTCGCGCAATGAATCTGGATGTGAAACAGTTGCCAGAGGAGGACATGACATCATATGTTCAAATTTTTCGCACACAAGTAAGTCACAACCAACCAATTCCTTTTCAACCAGCAATCCCACGTCCCATCAAAGTTTAGGGACTTGACCCGGATATCAACCCTACTCTGACTCGGCGATGTGAATGGGAAGCTGCACCTTTTAAAAAAAAATTCAAATGGGTATGGATTTTCTCTACTGGAGATAAAAAAATTAGTAACCCGGTTATTTAGAAGAAATTTCCTGAAGTTGAGGGGCCTGAACCTAATGCCTTTCTTGTCGGAGATACGATGAAAAAGATAACAGCCTCTCCCGAAGAAGAGTATCTCATCACCTAAGTATTAATCGGTGGTTACTACAAGCTTTTCAATACTGAAAAGTCATAAGGGGTGGTCATACATGGAAAGTGGATGACAACTCACAACGCTTAAAGGATTTTTCCACCATCCCGCTTTATTTCCCTATTTTATGCAATATTTGTAATTCCTCCAAAATATTTGTAGTATCTTGCATTCATACTTAGGATTTCAATTCATTAAATCAAGCAAAGTATTATTTCTTTTCAAAAAAAAAATCCTTGTAAATTATTCAGAATCTACTCAAAAATCCCAAAATAAAACCACAAAAAAAGCCATATGTCTCAAAACCTATGAAAACTTAAGAAAACCTAGAAAAATTCCTTGAAGACTGGCTCAACACCTTCAACGTATGCCTTCTTCATTTGCTCAAGCGCCTCAGTCGTAAGCTTCAATTTATGATAAAGCCTATCAAATTCACATTCATCCTTGGAAATCGTATCCAAACTATATGATACGCATTTCTCCTGCAAATATTTTTCAATAGCTTCTAAATGACGACGAAGCCATGTAACAGTAAGCTTAACTATTTCGGCCACCTCAAGAATATCCTTCCATTCTAGAAGCACCATCTCAAAGATTTCTGTAAGAGGAAGAGAAACCATCTTATTCACAGTTGGCAGCAACACAGACACATCTTTCTCCAGAGTGCGGTAGTTCTTGGGATTACCTATGAAGAAATGGCCATACTTTTTCTATATTTTGGTATACAGCTCAAGATAGGCAGACGAGACAGTAAAACCTCCAATACACACGTGGTCGAGTCGAGTCCTATCAAACCTGAAGTCAAAACTAACTCCAGCATTCGGGTACTCAAACGAAGAAGTCTCCATCACATAAGCATTCTGTACAACAATACCACTCGAAGTGTTTTCTCCAACAGTCGCATTAGGAGGAACCTATTCAGGATTTTGGGTTAGAAAATACACATCACAAGCAGTATGTTTCATGATACATTATAGAGTAAACTTACTTGAAACTGTGACAAGCCATAAGAAGAAGAAGACATCCCATAACGCGGCTCGACACAAAATTCTTCGTCTTCAGCTTCAGAATCTTTAATTTCTTCAGTATGGAACGATTCTTCAGGTCCATGATCATCTCGCCCTTTTTCCTCAGTACTTCCGACCATAAAATTACTTCCGGATACTAGATTATTCGTACTTCTGGTCATCTAAGAATAGTGATTGTTCATAAGAATCAGAATTCATTAAGTTCAGCAAGAAGAAAATTTCTACAACTCAAGAATTTTCAAAAGAAACTCCACTTACAGCATAAGGTGCTGAGGAGTAAATAAAAGCTGGGACACCAAACTTGAAAGGTTGAACACTCGAGTCACCCTGACGAGTTATACTCCCATACTATGCAAAGATACTTTCCAAGAGAAGATACAAATTTATTCCATACAGAAAGAAAGAGTAAAAAGAAACACAAGGCGCTTACCTTCTTCCAAGGAAGGTCTCCACTTCTAGGAATTATTACCCGTAGACTTTTATCCCCAGACTGAGGAGCGATGCTCACCATAATATCATACGTAAAGTGCTTTGGAAACCAAGATTGTAAAAACGAATCAAACATTCAATTGTTTAGTAAAGGATAATTATGTCAAATACCTGTGTCAAGCTGATGATCGAATCATGTCTCGCTCCAGAAGTGCAACTATTCACAAAAATGGCCTCTCCGACTGTAGCAATGTTACCCTCATTACTCGGGCCATAACGTAAGAAAATACCAGAACTCTCAACAAAAGACTCTGGTGGAATCACGTGTGGAAGCTTCAAACCCCAAGGTCTGAAATTCACCTTTTTATCATTGTCCATTAAGCTAATAATACTAAAAGAAGAAGGTTTCTTCTTACTCCAACGGAGTATTCTAGCATATTCTATTTCTGTACTTGGGAAAAAGGGCTTGGTCTTCAGCGCATATTCAGGAAAATGTTCCCATAGCCAAGCTTGCATAAACAAAACAGGGATGGAAGATTCCACCTAGGCATGGCCGTTGTCAATCCTTATATCACGAATAAAAGAATCAAAATGAGAGTATAAAGAGCCTAAAAAAAATTACCGAGAGGAAGGGTCTTTCCACTAGCAAGCACAACATCAAACGGAACAAGTCCATACTTAAATTGAACTCCAGGAGAATCTTCGAACACATCTCTGGAAAGCCAGAGCATAAGGAAGGTCGCAATTCATAAAGGATTGTCAATAAGAAGGCCGTCAACACTTGTACTTCCATTCCACCAATAGTCAATCCAAGCCGAATAATTCTTGTTATCCCAACGATCAGACTTCCGCAAAGCTTTTATTTTCAGAATAAGGATGACACCGTTTTTCTTCTCCTCGTCAGACCAGTCAAGTGGAATACTACCTTTTTTTGAAACAAGTGGAATATTACCAACGACGAGCAGTTGCATCAAAACTGCCATGTCCTCCAAAATGATGGTTAACTCACCCCAAGCACATACTGCTGAATGAGATGGACCCCACCAACGAAAAGAAAATGCAAGTAGACCATTCGTGTCCTTATTAAGTCTCTAAGTCTCAGGCACTCGCACAACATGGAGTATCTTAGCATTTTCTAGAACTAGCTTCATATGAGGATTCTCCAACATAACTTCAGCCCATCATTTCCATTTAGGCAAAGGATTTTGGAATGTATTAAACTCAACAAATGAGGGCATGTTCTCTTCTCTGCAAACAGCACCTGACAATAGCTCGCGGATAAATACTCTGAGGCTGAGGAAGGCTATTGATATTTAGAATAAAAATGCCAGCATAACCAGGGCCAGCAGCCTCTTCAACAACACCATCAAAGAACTCATCATTAATATTGGACACATCTTCTAGAGAAATAACATCAGAATTTTTGCTTCTATCACGACTAGAAGCAGTGGTAGCATTGTCTTCCTGATTGGTAGACATCTACAATTGGTTCGAATAATATCCACGTCAACAATTGAGCAATCATGTCAAGGTATGGTTCTATTTTATGCAAATACATGCTTATATGTATAAATTAAAACCAATATCAAGGAAAATTGCTACAAACTCTAGCGTACCTGGTTAAAGCTCAACAATGCTGCAATGAATCCAATGAAGAATTATCATAATGAGAGACAACAATTGTGTAATTGGATCTCACCTGCGAGAGGGGATCATTACCAAGTGAATAGCATGCTTATGCAATCAAGCAAGCAAAGGAAACTGAGCTAGTAAGTTAGTGCTCACTTAAAAAAAAGAAAAAAAATATGAGTATTTACTCACGTAAAAGAGCAAAAAACAACTCACGTAAATCATTCACGTAAAAAAAAAAAAAACCTTACGTGGTCGGCGCCGGAAACTGGCCGGAAAATTAGCCGGCACTGATCAGCTGGAGAGATCACCGACGTGAGAAGTTGTTGCTACTGGCGGGTAGAGGGGGGAGGCGCTGGAAATTTTTGGTGGTGATGGGAAAAGATAAAAAAAATAATAAGGGTTACTCCCTTTTACAGTGCTTTGTTTCCAAATTTAGGTCAAATAAGGATTTCCTAATTGAAACCATGTTCTCATGCTGCACGCAGGTCAATTTCGGTCTCTCCACCATACAAATCAGCCACGCTTCACTAATTTACGCTTCCTAGACGACCTTCTATCATCCTACGGGCACTACTTCATTAACTATTACTCCTTCAATTATTCAACATCGTTGGAGCATCATCAAATCAGAATGTTTGGTATTGTACGACAAACTAAAACTTGTTAATTTATTTTGGTTATAACAGTAAAATAATATGTATATATATATATATATGTAAATCACCATATAGTGCTTACCACGAAACACATTATCGCTCCGCACTAAACAAGGGACTTAGTGTTGATGGTGAGTTTTTGACAAGGGAGAAAATCGTAATACTTCCCTTATAATATTGCTTTTCGCCAAGCCGTATAAGCACAAAATAAATATGCATAATTTTCTGGCATAACACCAGAATTATGAATAATACTTCTATCCCACATTCTGCAAGAAAATCGAGAAGGTATATTCAGCTCATGTCTAAATTATCCATGTAGCTCTTTTTGTATATATATGCACTATAGAAATTTCAGAGTTATATTCGACTAAAATCCTCGTTATTTCATGTGCATCTATGCAACTATTTGTATAAGACAAAATACATTGGTTATATAAAATTGTGAACCATTTAGAATAGAGGCTAAGCCATATCTGAATAAAAACGCTAATTAGATGCATACCATCTAATTACAGAGTCGCATCAAGAATAATTTCAAGTTACAAACTTCCACGCTGAATCTCTTGAAAATGTTCTGTATGCATTGCATAAAAGTTAAGCATAAAATGCTAACAATAAATCTCATACAATTGAGAAACCCTAAACAAGCCATAAATATGGCCACGACATTAATGAATGTCAAAGTTAGTGGTGCATAGGCAACAACCATGACACTAGAAAGGGATATCCTTAGTCACACTTCTAACACCAATGAGTGGCGTACGTAAACGTAAAAAAGCCTAGAAAAGCCAAAAGCCAACAAAGCTAACAAAATGCGCCCCAAACAGACCCTAACAAGGTTAGCGCTAGCACCAGCGCCTGGAAGCGCTAGCGCTAGCTCCAGCACCAACATCGCTGCTAGGCCTGGCAGCGCTAGCCCTAGCTCCAGCGCTGATAGACACATTTATGTGTCTGATTTGTTCCCAATTTGTATATTGTTATCTCTCGACTTTTGTACTAATATTGCTATTTATTGTGTTTTTAGGTATTTTTGAAGAATAAACAATAGTAGAAAAGATGGCTTGAAAGTGCTAAAAGTACCCCATAAAAGTGCTAAAAGCACCCAAGAAAATTGATAAAGGAACCCACCTCCTATTGATAAAGGCACCCCAAGAATTGATAAAGGTACCCACTAGCTTCCATTTGAAATAGAATATTTACGGGAAAAGTCTAACTCTCGATCTGTGAAGATTTGGTTAGTAATTGTTGGAGATTTTCAAGGAGTTTTAAGGCAAGAATATTTTTTCCTTATAAAAGGGAATTTGTACATAACTTAAACATGTGAAATCAACAAAAATCTCTCAAGAAATATTCATTCTCATTTTAAACAGGTTGAAAAGGAATTTCAGGTTACTCTTTCCTATTTAACTTGAATCTTTTCGATATATATACAAAGCAACAACGTATGAGAAGGCTACAAGATAATCATGATTTTCTTAAAGAAGAAAGAAAATCAAAACCGAGAAGAACCGAGAGAAAGAATTTATTCTTCCAAGATTCGTCCCATTAATTTGAGAAGATATTTGAATATTTGGATTTGTTAAGGTTGTAGTATAAATAGGAGTCGATACCAACATCATTAGGGAGGCTGGATGTGGCCAGGATCGAGAGAAAACAATCCAGAAAAAAATCAACCATTGTAGGGTTCTTGAGCTCGAAGAGGAAGAAGAAGAAAAAGGAGCCTGTTGTTTAAACCCGTTAAAAATTCTTTTGTATTTAACGGCTTTAGCAACAATTTTCTGAATAGTAACTGCGACAGTTTTAGTTTTTAATACACAAGAAAGCCATGCTTTATTCGAACGCGCTTGGAATAAGTCGTTGATTCATTAAATGATTCAAAAAGGTTTTTAATCCTTCTGCGACACATTTGGTCAGTGCTGTATTGTAATTCCTTTATAAAATCATGAATAAAATGACTTCTTCTATATTTTCTTCTATTCTTTTTGTAATGAGTAGTTATAACCCTCACCTAGGATTAAATAGGAAGTCCTATTGTGTTTGCTAGCATATCATAATTATTTTCTATAATTTTTCTCTTTGTCCTATTTCTTGATTAATAATGATAATAATTTCTTCATGTGTCCTATGATGCTTAAATTAATCGTTTTATTTATTCTTGTTAGAGAATATAATTTTTTAGTGAAGTAATTGTTAATATTTTGAGAAAAACTAATTCATTAAAATTCTATATTTTCCAAGACGTAAATATTTATCTGAAATCGTCTTGAGTATTATTTTGAGAAAATTATAGAGAATGGTTATAAATATCCAGTATGCATAGTAGTGGTGGAATCTCAATATCCAACGGTTTTCTTTCATTAGTATACAAATTCATCTTTTTATTTTATTTTTAGAAAACAATCACCATATTTGTTATTAGCACAATAACAAACCGTTCTTGCATACTGTCTGATCGACAGCCGTGCTCTTGCGGTATAAATTAAAAGTCCATCATGTTTTTGGCGTCGCTGTCGGGGATTGAGAATTTGGGATTTCTAGTTTTTCTTTAATTTTTTGTTAATTAGTTTAGGATATTTATTTTATTTTATTTTTTCTTTTAGATTTTACTTGGATATTTTTCTTGTTTTTGTTATGCAGGTAATATTCTACATTTATTGTGCAGGTAATATACAATAATGGGGTTTGATCTCAATCACTCCACTTCATCCCAACACCGATAACAAGGCGATGCTGGTGCCCCACCAAATCACTTAGAAAAACACATAAAATTGCAAAATAAAAACAGAACGTGGCATGGTGACGACTCCGAGATATGGTGACGACTATCATGTTATTTCTAACACCTGACCTATGTCCTTTTATGAATAGGCCATTTAGCTGGGTCCCTCAACTCCTACATCCAAGAGGTTTGTTTCCATCTACTTGGGTATTTTTCTTGTTTTTGTTGTGCAGGTAATATTCTATATTTATTGTGCAGATAATATACAATAATGAGGCTTGATCCCAATCACTCCGCTTCATCCCAACACCGATAACAAGGCGATGCTGGTGGCCCACCAAATCACTTAGAGAAACACATAAAATTGCAAAATAGAAACATAACGTGACATGGTGACAACTCCGAGATATGGTGACGACTATCATGTTAATCATAACACCTGAGCTCTGTCCTTTTATGAATAAACCATTTATTTGGGTCCCTCAACTCCTACATCTAAGAGGTTTGTTTCCATCTACTTAGAATGGTTAGTGTTATCCTGAATTGTTTACAAGTTTCTAAATTTTGGAGTTTTTGGTACAACTAAAAATTTTAATTTTTTTTTTCTCCGTTACCCCCAAACTTAAACTGAACATAGTCCTCGATGTTCTAAAGATAAATGAATGCAAGCATGATCAATGAGAAACAATGAACAAAGTAAAAAAGATAGAAAAAATATTACCAGCACCGTATACCAATGTGACGTGCGGTGCTCTTCCGGCCGCTGGACCCTACCTTCTTGTGTATTGTCGCAGTTACTATTCAGAAAATCGTTGCTAAAGCCGTTAAATACAAAAGAATTTGTAATGGTTTTAAACAACAGTTTCGTGGCACTTTTTTCTTCTTCTTCTTCTTCCTCCTCGAGCTCAAGAACCCTAACAATGGCTGATTTTTTTATGGATTTTTTCTCTCGATCCTAGCAACATCCAGCCTCCCCAATGATGTTGATATAAACTCTTATTTATACTACAACCTTCACAGGTCCAAAATCTTCGAATATCTTCTCAAACTAATGGGACGAATCTTGGCAGAATAAATTCTTTCTCTCGGTTCTTCTAGGTTTTGATTTTCTTTCTTCTTTAAGCAAATCACGATTATCTTGTAGCCTTCTCATACGATGTTGTTTTGTATATATATCGAACAGATTCAGGTTAAATAGGAAAAAGTATCCCGAAATTCCTTTTTAACCTGTTTAAAACGAGAATGAATATTTCTCGAGAGACTTTTGTTGATTTCAAGTGTTTAAGTTGTATCCAAATTCCCTTAGATAAGGCAAAAATATTCTTGCCTTAAAACTCCTTGAAAATCTCCAACAATTACTAACCAAATCTTCACAGATCGAGACTTAGACTTTTTCCGCCAATATTCAATTTCAAATGGAAGCTAGTGGATGCATTTATCAATTCTTGGGTGCCTTTATCAATACGAGGTGGGTGCCTTTATCAATTCTCTTGGGTGCTTTTAGCACTTTTCTGGGGTACTTTTAGCACTTTCAAGCCATCTTTTCCACAATTGTTTATTCTTCAAGAGTGCCTAAATACACAATAAATAACAATATTAGTACAAGAATCGAGAGATAACAATATACAAATTGAGAACAAATCAGACACATAAACGTGTCTATCAAATACCCCCAAACTTATTATTTGGTAGTCCTCGAGCAAATTTAATCTAGAAAATAGAAATAAATCCTAGCTCACTTTCGCAGGCATCACGATTGCACTTAGCGTGTGCAACAAGCCTTTGAACCCATAAGTGTCCATATCGAATGATTTTTGTCTCGTGAGGGTTTACAAGAGATATATCCACAAAACCTTTTACTCCAACTCCTAGCTACTTGTGAAGGATTGAGGTAGACACTAAACATGCTATTTAGTTGGATACTAAATTCTTCGGCTATAGGAGGAATTACCCTATTTTGAGTCTAATTGTTGTACACGAGTTTTTACTCAAGCTTACTGAAATTCATATATAAGAAAACAAGTCACTACTCAGATAGTCGTATAATGGACCACGATACTCTGAATTCAACAAACCACAGTCACATGAATAGATTAAGAAGATGGATAAGGAGATGATGAAGTTTGCACATGTTGACTCAGGTGAACGGTATTTCCAAAATCTATCTGACGGTCAGTGCCAGGATGAATCCTATTGGATTCAGATACACTCCCACTAGTCTTAATCCTTATAATAATATCGACTCACCTGGTATATACAAGGGCCCTAGCGGTCGATTGATGGTTTTGTAAATAGTGGTAAGAAAAGTAATCGTTCGCTCGAACTTGTGAAGATTGAATTTAGATTTAATAAATTGATTTTAAACTAAAAATATATAAAAAATATGAAAAAATATTCAGAAATACTGAGGTTATGGATTTCACCATTAGCCAATTAAAGTGATTCAAACTAATTAATATTCATGCAATTCTTGCGTTTAATTTGATTCTAAAATATTGCAACAAGTAGATCAAATAACAATTGTATAACAAAAGCATGGGAACATCTAAAACCTAGGCCAAAGCATGTACCATCTAACGAAAACACTATTGCTTAACAAAAATCATTAAATCAATTTTTAACCAAGGCAATTAATCATAAAAGAAATTGTAAAAATTAATTAAAATAGAAATATACCACTTTTATTGAAACAATGCCTTCCTCCATCACCTCAGCATATGGGGTTTAGGTCATCTTGCCCAAGACACTCTCAAAAGGTTGGTACATAACTCAAAAGTGCTTGAGAAGAAGAAATAAACAATAAACACTAAATCAGGAAAACTACAACGTTTTTAAGTGTTGCAGTATTCACTGTTACAAAATTGTGTTGCAGATTCAAAATATACGCTGCAGAAGCAGCGGTTAGAAAAACGACTGTTTCTTGGTGCTGTTAACTTCAAAAGAATTAGCTACAAAATCTGCGATTTTTCTTGAGTGTAGTCTGTTCTTCTTTTTTTTTTCTTTTCACGAGATGAACCTGTTTTTTCTTATTTGATTTAAATGTGATTATTGGCCGAAGCCAACCCCCCTTAAAATGTTTAGTACTCTTCCCTATTTATACTACAAAAACTTTATACCCTTATAACTTCTCCAAATCCTCCCAAATCTTTGCTTATCTTCACAAATTTTTCACGGGAGTTTTCTTTTTTCTTTCGATCTGATTTTTTTATTCTCTTAAAACAGACTCGATCTTCTCTGATTATGCTTCGGTTTTTCTTCATTATATATCAAATACTCTTCAAAGATGGACACAAAATGATACGGATTTTAAATGATTGAAACATGATTATCCCCGAGAATATCTTCTTGTTGTTCTTGATGAGATTCTGTTTTTGTTTGGCTTGATTGCGTGTGTATCTCATGCTCTTACTAAGGCAAGAAAATCATCTTGTCTTTAAAACTCATAACATGTCCGAAACAAATCTTCCACAGATGTGATTCATAACAAGATAGAAATTCCCGCCATTTTCCATTTCAAAATTTGAAAGATAGGTGCCTTGAACATATTGCTGGGTGCCTTTATCAAAAATAAGGGGTGCCCTAATCCAATATGAAGGTGCCTTTAACACTTTTACTGGGGGTGTTTTCAACATTTTTTAAGCCAATTTTCTCCATAAAAGTTTATTCATCCAAAAACCCTAAAAACACATAAAATCGTATTATTAGTACAAAATATGAGGACTATTAATACAAGTATGAGACTAAATAAGACACATAAATGTGTCTATCAAATACCCCCAAACTTATTATTTGCTAGTCCTCGAGCAAATCTAAAAAAAATAAATCCTAACTCACTTTCGTAGGAATCGCGACTACATTTAGCATATGTAATAAGCTTTTAAACACCTAAGTGGCCTTAGCGGACGAGTTTTGTCTCATAATGTTTTACAAGAGGTGTACACACAAAACCTATACTCCAAACCCTAGCTACTTGTGAACGATTGAGGATAGACACTAAACAAGCTATTTAGTTGGCATACTAAATTTTTCGTCTATGGGAATCATTACCCTATATGAGTCCAATTACTGTACACGAGTTTTCAATCAGCGTACTAAAATTCATATACGAATGCAAAACTCTACTTAAATAGTCGTTAACCATGATACTCAGAATCTATCAAAGTACAATCACATGAAAAGATTTAGAAGATGGATATAGACAAAATGAAGTTTGTACATGTTGACTAAGGTGAATGGTGTTTCCCATATCTGTCTGAAGGTCTCTGCAAGGATGAATGGATTGAGATACGCTCCCACTAGTCTTATTCCTTAAACTAATATCGACTCACCTGGTATATACAAGGGTCCCAGCGGTCGATTTATTGAAAATATTTTAAATGTATTGACAACATGATTGGATCAAATGAATCCAAGCGCATGCTCCTTCTCAGCATCGTACATGATAGTTCTCATGGATCCTGCGTTCCATGCTTGCTTAGGTGATGGGGAAAGGGAGAACACACATATATTGCTATCAAAGTGTCGATTTTTTTTAATGGTTTAAATAATACAATAATGGGGCTTGATCTCAAACACTTCATCCTGGCGGTGATAACAATTTGATACTGGTGCCCCACCAAATCACTTAGAGAAACACAAAAATTGCAAAAATAAAAAAAGAAAGTGGTATGTCGAGATAAATTCCGAGATATGGTGACAACTATCATGTTATTTCTAACACCTGAGCTATGCATCCTTTTATGAATAGACCATTTAGTTGGGCACACCAATTCCTATAGAAAAAGAGCCAAGTTTCCATCTACCTAGAATGGTTAGTGTCATCCTAAATTGTTCACAAGTTTTTAGACTTTGGAGTTTCATACTTCACTAAAAGTTTCTCCCTTACCCCCAAACTTAAATCTAAAATTGTCCTCAATGTTCTAAAGATGAATTATTAAAAGAATGAACAAGGAGAAACTGTTAACAATCGAAGGAAATGAGTTAAGGAAGGATATTACCGTGTCGCATTAGCATAGGTTACCTCCCAATAAGTGTTATGTTTAAAGTCTTCAGTCAGACTAAGAAAGAATTAGTCACCTAATAAAATCATATAACAATAGTCGGAACAATTGTGGGTCATCTGAACAAAATAATGTTATCCAAACTAGAAGGAAATTACAGCAGGCCTAGAAAGTGAACAAAACGAGTACAACCTTATCCATATCTAGTGTTTTATTTATGACAACTACATCTAGTTGAGGTTAAGGTTCGGGCTCTATGAAAGGGTCTAGATAAATCTCTTTAGGATGAATTTCCTCATAGGAAGGATCCGGTGGATCAGGTTGTAAAGTCTGGAAAAACTCAAATAATAAATTTAAGGCACATAATAATAACCTGAATAATTGAGGTCCTCAATTTCAATCAGATTAGACCCACACAGTTGACTACTACGAAAATGGTGGTCATTCTTAAGCACTTGTGTTGATTCTAATCTCCTAAAGTAATTAGGCTTAGTCTCAAAACTTGATACTTGACACATTTGAAATTCAAACATTCCCACATATGGAAGAAAATATTTTGGTGGGAAAACAAAGTCAATCTTGGTAATATTTCCTGGGTAGACCACATCAACCAGAGGATGAGTCTCTAACAACTGAACTTCTTTCTGGACATCAACAGGCTTATGGAATCTAGTTTGAAGATGATCTTGAAAAATGGTAGAGGTGCATATGTCAAGTCCCAAGTGAGGGACTTTAAGAAAGGATACTTGACAATCACAAGAATCATCGGTACCCCCAAACTTAAGGTGGAAATTACTCTCAGATGGACTAGACACTGTTGGATGGATTCTAGGGTCCTTAAGGTCAGAACTACACTCAGCTTCATCTATGGAAGGAAATAAGGTAGATTTATAAATTGGTAGAAGTTCAAACTTAGCTTTACATATATTATAAGTATCCATCAAAGGTGTAGAATCTAACAATTTATTCACCTCACTAATAACACTATCTTCGTCAACATCAAACCCAAAGTGGGCTAGGCATTTCTCTAATGGATCTTCTAGCAAAGTGTTTGGTAAAGATTTCTGAACTGAAGTAATAGCTATGTTCGCTTCTTCTAAACCATAGATCTCACAAGAAGGTTGTCTACTCATATTAAATAGATTCATTCCGATAGTCATATTACCAAAGGAAAAATTAATTATTTCATTTCTATAATTGATGACGATATTATATGTAGCTAAAAAGGGATGACCTAAGATCACTGGTATTTGAGCCTCTGGGACCTGAAAAGGTTGGGTGTCTAGGGCAACAAAATCCCCTGGGGAAACTATTATATCAACCTGAATCAAATCATCCTCTATCATATTAAAATTCTCTAAGAGTCTATCATCTTCGTCAGAAACTATTGTTTTCGAATCGTTAGACTCTAAATCATTAGTCCCAGGACAAACTCGTTCCTCTAAACCATTATCAGCTTCAAAACAAGAAAATTCTACACCGTCTAAAACAGTGGTATATCTAGTCAAATCCTCTTCCTTTTGAATAGGTGAATAATCATTAAAATTATTTGAATTTGTACCAAAATAACACTATCATCATAAAGCAAAATTGGAGTGACAATTTCTTCATCGCTCTGCCCGTATATTTCAAGTTCTTCACCAATACTATCCTCATCATCATAATAATATTAGGTAAATATTCATCATTATTATCAAGGGTAAAAGTGGAAACATTGTATTGTAAATTAAAATTATTTTAAGGAATTCTTTCTTTCGTCTTTAACGACACAAACCTATCTGTATTCTCAGCCAACCGCTTTAGGGATTCTTCTAGAAAAACAAATGGATCATAATGAGTACTAGATTGTAACTGCTCGCGTGATTCTTCTAGAGGAGGAGTTGGACTACTAATTGTTCCCCCCATACTTAATATGAACCTTCTTGTATCCTCAGTCAACTCCTTGATGGAATTCTCTAGAGAAACAATTGGATCATAAGAGGTACTAGATCGCAATTGCTCGTGTGATTCTTCTAGAGGCATAATAGGTTTATTATAAGTACTAGATTGCATCTGCTTTAGGGCATCCCTCCAAGACAAAGAACTAAAATTTTGCTCATTTTCATGTTCATAAGACGGGTGTATGTATGAATAGTAATTGGGATCACCTTAGTATGAGCAATAACCTCCAAAAGGTTGGTGGTGGTCCCGACTACTATCCACACCATGTTGATAGTACTGATAATGTCTATTTTAAAATTTAGTCGGATATTCATTGTATTGGTCCTCATACTTAATGTGAACCTCAAAAAAAAGAAATCTAAAAACAATTCTAAAAACAAGTCCCCGACAGCGGCGCCAAAAATTGATGGTTTTGTAAATAGTGGTAAGAAAAGTTATCGTTCGCTCGAACTTGTGAAGATTAAATTTAGATTTAATAAAACTTATTTTAAATTAAAAATATATAAAAAATATGAAAATAATATTCACAAATACTGAGGTTATGGATTTCACTATTAGCCAATTAAAGTGATTCAAACTAATTAATTTCATGCAATTCTTACGTTTAATTTGATTCTAAAATATTGCAACAAGTAGATTTTCAAAATAACTATTGTATAAAAAAAGCATGGAACATCTAAAACCTAGGCCAAAGCATGTACCATCTAACGAAATCACAATTGCTTAAAAAAAAATATTAATTCAATTTTTAACCAAGGCAATTAATCATAAAAGAAATTGCAAAAAATTAAAATAGAAATATACCACTTTTATTAAAACAATGGCTTCCTCCATCACCTCAGCATATGGGGTTTATCTCATCTTTAGCTATCAAATACCCCCAAACTTATTATTTGCTAGTCCTCGGGCAAATCTAAAAAAAATAAATCCTAACTCACTTTCGCAGGAATCGCGACTACATTTAGCATATTTAATTAGCCTTTAAACCCCTAAGTGGCCTTAGCGGACGAGTTTTGTCTCGTGAGGGTTTACAAGAGGTGTACCCACAAAACCTATACTCCAAACCCTAGCTACTTGTGAACGATTGAGGATAGACACTAAACAAGCTATTTAGTTGGCATACTTAATATTGGAAATATATTGAGAGGAAAGGTATATTTATGAGGAAAGTAACTAGAAATTCCAACACTAGCTACTTAGTGCAAATAAGAAGGTGTTAACTCTCTTAAGATAAACGGCTAGTGTGCTAACGTCTCAGGAGTAAGACCAACATATACAACTTTTAGTAAATATTAATTGTACTAGGCCTAGGAAGCTATCACCAAGGAGGTTTCAAGTTAGCACTGAGGTTTTAGCACAAATATACTTGTGGCCAAGTCGCTAAGTATGGATAAGGACGTATTAGCCTTAGAAGCGCATTGGGTTTTGCTAAAAATACATTGGAGCTATGCAAGGGTGCCAGTGCCAAGGGCGTCGTCCACAACAAGGGTGCTAGTCACAAGAAAGGGTGTTAGCCACCATGAGCGCTAGTCACCAAGAGCGTTAGCGCAAGGGAGTTATCCATCAAGAGCGTTAGGCCCAAAGGCGCTATCCTAAAGGGCGTTGGCCATGGGCGTTTGCAAAGGGGTTAGACGCAAGGGAGTTTTCCAAGGGCGTTAGCCACAGGCGTTAGCAAAAGGGTTGCCGCAAGGGAGTTAGCCACCAAGGGCGTTAGCGCAAGGGCGCTAGCCTTAAGAGCTTTGCTTTTGTTACTAAAATTAGGGTTAGCAATTTGGTGCTAATATTTAGATGCCAAGCTGACCATACATGGGATAAGGCCTTATTAGGCTAAAATGTACTAGCTAAGACCATTTTTGTTAGTTAGCACCTCTCAGGTGCTAGGGTTTAGCACCAGGAAAGTTAACGCTTTTAGCGCTATTGTGGCTAATTAGTTCTGGTCCGATGCTAAGCCGAATGGCTACTGCTATCTTGGCGTTAATATGAGGAAAGGCTAGGGTTAACCTAATTGAGAGGTTCAATGCATATTTTATGGTATTGCTTCTCGACTGTGGCACATCAGAGGGAATGGTATATTATTTGTGGCTTATATTTAAGCAAAGTGCTAAAGTAGCATATTTAGTCTCAGAAGAGCAATTTTAGGTGCATTCGTTTTGAATGTAGCGTTAAGCTATAATGTATTTAAGGGTTTAAGTATTATCTATTCCCGAGATTAATAGATGTTGCTAGAACATCAATGCTCATTCGATGCAATTTCATGAAATTCAGTTGTGGAATTTATGCGACTTGGGACTAGTTCGATATAACATGGATATTACGAGTATTGAAGAGGCTCCAAGGCCAATTTAGAATACTTAGGTTGAATCTGTGTTCTCAATTCGCTTGCGGAATATAAATAGAAGAACATTATTTTATACTAAACATGTATGCATAAATATGCACACATACGTTGTTGTTGCTTACTAGAGGGCCATTTTGCAATTCTAGTCCTTGTAAAAAAACTCACCATCTATATTAAGTCCCCTGCTTAGTAAGGAACAATAATGTTGCACAGTAAGCACTAGATGGTGACAATATACTTTCAACAATTATATATATACTAATTTCAATTTTAAGAGTAGAGAAAGGTATACTTAGCTTCTGGGACACTGAGTTGTGCACCCCTTAGCATAAAAATTAGTTGTGGGTAGTAGGCACCCTTGTACCTGCTTGAAATATCAGTCACCATGGGTGGGAAGGGCCAAGAATTGACGCGGAAAAGAAGAAAGCACTTGTCGCCACTTTTTTCTCCTTTTTGTTCTAGATTTCCCAATCGGACTGGGACTCTTTAAGTTGGTGCCTATATATACTTCTTCCACTTTTTTTTTACGTGACTCCCTCTTTTCTTTTCTTCTTCTCTTCTTTTTGCTGGTGGTGTGACAAGAATCGATCTTTTCCTTCAAGGCTACGACGCGAGCAAGTGTGGGAGTTTGATATTGAGTAGGCACCATGGCCGACCAAACCAAGAAGGTAAGTGTCTTCTCGTTTCCATATTTCTTTAATGCCATCATGGGTTTTTTTCTTTCAAACCCTAGGTTTTTTTTTCAAACTAGAATTATATACATATTTTTTTGAAAGCCATGAAATTTTAGGAAACTAGGGTTTCAATCTTCTTTTAATATAGGGATAACTTTAATGTATTGCAGATGACTAAAAATAATAATAACGTTGGCACATCTTCTGATCAGAACAAAGAAGAAATTTTTGATGCTATATTTCTTGAGAGCGTACCTCATTTTCATGATAAGTTTCAGGAGTATATTTCTGAAGAACTTGCCATCCCCAAATCTGAGAAGTATGCCATTCCTCATAGTGTTGTTCCTGAGACCGTCCCGAGACTTTGCTTTCAGAGGGTAGATTATTTACCTTCTTATGTCGAGTTCAAGACACATCAGTCCCCCATGAAAATTGGATGAGCTGATGCAAAGTGATATTGAGTGACCCTTCAGTGGTTAAGATTTTGAAATAGTCTGGAATAATTCATGCTATAAGACAGTCTGATCATCTACAGGTCTACAAGGATGTTGATGGTCTTTTGACTTTCGCTTCACGTTGGTGTGGACCAACTCATACTGCTATATATGCCTGGGGAGAAATAACAATTACTCAGGAGGACATAGTTAGTTTGTTGCTGCTTCCGGTTTCTAGAACTCTTCCGGTCGAAAATTCTTCTAAAGAGAAGCAAATGATCAAAGCTTTGGAGAGGAAGGTAAAAGAAATCCAGCAGGGTAAGGATTGAAATGGCGCGTATTATGTGAAGTGGATTGATTATTGGTGGAATAGTAACGACGATGCCGATGATCCTTCTTTTAGCGACCCTCTGACTCTTGCGACGTTTCTGACACTCTGGCTGTCTAGGGACGTATTCGAAGATTTTCCCATTGGAAATTTGAAGCTTCAAGTTGTTGTTCTGGCAGTAGCACTCGCTGGTGGTGAGTGTCTCTCTCTCGGTAAATTATTTCTTGGTTCTTTGTATTCTCATTTATATTTACTGGCTCGTGACATAAAGACTTCCAATGGATTTAGGAAGATTGATTCTTGTGTCCCTACCATGTTTCTCCAAGCATGGTTATGGGAGCACTTCCCAAAATATGCACCTTTGCCGAAGCTTTTGAACTTGGAGGGAGGTAACTAATATGCAAGGATCCGTCGTTGGTATAGGAGGAATGCTACCCCTATCAATTTGATTGACTTGATAGATATTTAGGGTGAGGTGAACTTCAGACCTTGGGATTCTGAGCAAAGACATATACTTTCATCAACCACTTTTTCCAAAGAGGTCGAGGGGGTTCTTTGGTCGGGTCCAAAGAAAGACATTAACGTCTTTTCTTCTGTGAAAAACGCATTCATAAACAGCTCCACTCTAGTTCATTCCCTTGCTCTTCACTCGGAAAGTTATTCGGTGCAAGCATATAACATCGATCGCGCGACTCGTCAGATGAGTTTCGGCCAAGAAGTACCCCGCGAACAAGTGTAGCTTCATCCATTGTAGAATTAAAAAAAAATGGATGTTTGTCTAATTAAAGGAATAAGTATTCCTTCGTTATTCGTGGTAGAAAACCTCGGATATCATCTATGTATGTACGCTTCAGGAATCCTGAGAAGAGACGCTTCAAGGAATTCTTCTCTAGGCCTCCAATAATGATTGGCGCTCCATTAAGGAGGACAAGGCTCGGTGTCCCAATTTGCAGAGATCGTCTAAAGTCAAGCGAAAGCTAATTATTGATGCATATCAGGAGGTAAAGGTCTTTTGTTTGACTTCTTAATTCTGAAAACACGACTTTTGTGATTCTTATTTTTTGTCTTTTCTGCTAGACTCGTGTTGTTCGTCCTCGATGGACGTTGTTTCTGTTGCTGTGGGTAGTCCCCAGTCTGGAAGGCAAGGACCAAGGGTGACTCTCCCTGGAAGTAAGATCGTACCTCGTAAGAATGTAAGTATTCCTCCTGGCATTCTCAATTTCTTGCGCATTCATAGTTCATAAAACACATCTTTTCTTGTCTTGCTGTATGTGAGCACGAGCGTTTGTCTTGACTCCAGTGACGCTCCTGAGGCTTCAGGAGACACCATAAGCATGGAAGAAGGACATGAGTCTGGGAAGGAGGAGCTTGAAGAAACATCTCGTACAGAAGAAATCCGTGAAGAACCTGAATCCAATACTATTAATAATGAAGCAAGTATTGAAAGTGAAATAGTGTAGGACCCTTACACCAACTTGGATCCTCCTCAAGTAAGTTATTTCCTCCTTGTAATAGTAATAAACCATGTAGACCTCTTGAATTTCTCATATAAATATAATTGTGCTCGAAATTTGCAAAGTATTTGCAAACTTTCGTCGCCAGAAAATTTCAGAAGTATAGGGTCTAGGAAAAACGTCATACAATCTTCATACAGACTCCTTTTTGGATGATTGAACCCTCTATCTTTATTAGAAAACATTTTCCTACAACCTGAAAGGAAGAAATCCAAGTTTTTATCTCATTTAGGATGTCAAAACGACCGAACAGTAGAACTATTTTGAAATAGTGGTAAGAAAAGTTCGTTTAAGACTTATGAAGATTTGTTTTTAAACCTAGTCTAAGACTAAAAATAGCAAAACTTAAATAAAATTGCTAACAAGATTGAGAGAAAATGGAGGCTAAGATTCCACTATTTTCTAATTTTTAAAGTGATTTAATTCAATAATTATAATTATGCAATTCTTACATTTATTTTGATTCTAAAATATTGCAACAAGTAGATTTCCAAATAACAATTGTATAACAAACGCATGGAACATCAAAAACCTAGGCCAAGCATGTACCATCAAACGAAATCACAATTTTTTAATAAAAATCATTAAATCAATTTTTAACCAAGTCAAATAATCATAAAAGAATTGCATAAATTAATTAAATAAATATTACCACATAATTTTTGGAAAAAATAGCTTCCTCCGTCGCCTCAGCAAAGGGGTTTAGCTCCATGTTGAAAACACCCTCAAAAAATTGGTACATAGCTCAAAGTGTTTATAAATGATGAAAAAGAGTGAAAATAATGAAAACAACGAGTTTGCAATGTTTATAAGCATTACAGACTCACTGGTACAGAAGGAAAAGTGTTTCACTGAAGATAAATGTTGCAAATGAAGATAAACGTTGCAAAATTAAAAGCTTTAGCAACAAAATCTTCAACCTTTTTGCCACGGGAACTTCAACCTTTTTACAACGTTTTCTTTATCTTCGTCATCACAGGAATTTTTCTGGATTTTGATTTTGCACTTCTGGCCTCTCCAGACCCCCCTGAAACTCTTCCTAGACCCTTCTATTTATACTAGCACGATCAAAACACTCCAAATCATCAACAAATTTCTCACAGATCTTTTCAATTAATGGAAATACTCGGTGATATTTTTCTTTGATTTTTACAACCAATATCGGTGATTCTGTTTTGATATTTATGATATTGTTTCCCCTTGTTGCTCTGATCTTCAAAATACTAATGAATATTTCATGGTAACAAAACCATCTGCGATTATGAAAAATGTCCCACTTTCCCGAAACTTTTGTTCTTCCCTGTTTGATTTCCGCAACAAAAATATTCGTAGAGATTTTGATTTTATCACGTATAAGCATCTTGTTAATATGGCAAGAAGATAATCTTGCCTTAAACTCTTGCGAATCTCCCAAAGATATCGTTCAAATCTCGCACCAATCTTCACAGGTCAATATAAATAAAATTCCCGCGAAAAAAAAACTCTTTTAAATTTGAAATGAGAGATGGGTGCCTTTATAAAAGATATGGGTGCCTATAGTAATTTGGGTGCCCTTATCAAAATATGGGTTGTCTTTAGTAATTTTTTTGGGTGTTTTTAACACTTCCAAAAATACCTACACACATTAAATACACAAATTAATACAAAATAAATACTAATAATATATATTTTTGGGACTAATAAAGATATTGTGTATCAAATACTCCCAAGCGTATTATTTGCTAGTCCTCGAGCAAATCTAATCTAAAAAATAAAATCAATCCTAACTCACTTTCCCAGGCATCGCGATTGCACTTAGAGTGTGCAACAAGCCTTTTAACCCATATGTGTCCCTATCGGACGAGTTGTAGTCTCGTGAGGGTTTACAAGAGGTGTACCCACAATACCTTTACTCCAAACTCTATCTACTTGTGAATGATTGAGGGTAAACACTAAACAAGCTATTTACTTGGCATACTAAATTTTTCGGCTATAGGAATCATTACCCTATATGAGTCTAATTGTTGTACACGAGTTTGTACTCAGCATACTAAAATTCATATAAGAATTCAAAACTCCACTTACGTAGTCGTTCAACCACGATACTCAGAATCTATCAAAGTACAATCACATGAAAAGATTTAGAAAATTGTTATAGACAAAATGAAGTTTGCACATGTTGTCTAAGGTGAACGGTGTTTCCAATATTTGTCTGAAGGTCGACGCTAGGATGAATCCTAATAGATTGAGATACGCTCCCACTGGTCTTAATCCTTATACTAATATCGACTTAGCTGGTATATACAAGGGTCCCAACGGTCAATTTATTGAAAACAATTATTTATTATTTTTAAATGTACTGGCAACATGATTGGATCAAATGAATCCAAGTGCATGGTCCTTATCAACATCTTACATGATAGTTCTCATGGATCCTGCGTTCCACGCTTGCTTAGGCGACGGAGACAAAGAGAACACACACATATTGCTATCAAAGTGTCAATACTCGATATTTTATTTATTTTTTTATTTATTTTTATTTTTTGGAAAAATAGTTTAAATAATACAATAATGGGGCTTGATCTCAACACTCTACTTTATCCTGACGGCGATAAAAAATTTGATATTGGTGCCCCACCAAATCACTTAGAGACACACAAAAATTGCAAAAATAAAAACAGAAGGAGATATTGTCGAGATATAGTGACAACTGTCATGTTATTTCTAACACCTGAGCTAGGCATACTTTTATGAATAGACCATGAAGTTTGGGCATACCAATTCCTATAGAAAAAGAGTTAAGTTTCCATCTACCTAGAATGGTTAGTGTCATCCTGAATTGTTCACAAGTTTCTATACTTTGGAGTTTCATATTTTAACTTAATAGTTTCTCCCTTACCCCCAAACTTAAATCTAGCATTATCCTCAATGTTCTAAAGATGAATGATTAAATATATGAACAAGGAAAAACTGTTACCAATCGAAAGAAAGAAGTTAAGGAAAGATATTACCGTGTCGCATGAGCATGGGTTACCTCCCAAGAAGTGCTAAAAAGTTTAAGGTCTTCAGCCAGACAGAAAGAATTAGTCACCTCATAAAATCATATAGCAATAGTCGGAACAATTGTGGGTCATCTGAATAAAATAATGTTATCCAAAATAGAAGGAAACTGCAGCAGACCCAGAAAGTAAACAAACAAAGTACACCCTTATCCCTATCTAGTGTCTTGTTTAAGAAAACTACATTCAATTGAGGTTCAGGTTTGGGCTCTATGAAAGGGTCTAGATAAAATATTTTCATGGGTTGGATTTCCTGATATGCGGGATCAACAAGATCAGGTTGTAAAGTCTGGAGTAACTCAACTAATAAATTTGAGGACCATAAATAAAAACCTGAATAATTGTGGATCCTCAAAGTCAATCAGATTTGACCCACACGGTTGACTACAATGAAGGTGGTCATTCTTAAGCAAATGTGTCGATTCTAATTTCCTAAAGTGATTATGCTTAGTCTCAAAACTTAATAACTGACACATTTGATATTCAAACGTTCCCACATATGGAAGAAAATGTTTTGGTGGGAAAACAAAGTCAATCTTGGTATTATTTCCTAGGTAAACCTCATCGACCAAAGGATGGGTTTCTAACAACTGAACTTCTTTTTGGACATCAACAGGCTCAAAGAATCTAGTTTGAAAATGATCTTGAAATATGGTAGAGGTGCAAATGTCAAGCCCCAAGTGAGGGACTTTAAGAAGGGATACTTGACAATCACACGAATCATCGGTACCCCCAAACTTAGGGTGGACATTACTCTCAGATGGAGAAAAAACTTTTGGTTGGATTCTAGGGTCCTTAAGGTCAGAACTGCATTCAGCTTCCTCTATAGAAGGAAATAAGGTAGACTTAGAAACTGGTAGAAGTTGAAACTAAGTTTTCTATATATTATAAGTGTCCGTCAAATGTGCAGAATCTAACAATTTATTCACCTCATTAATAACATTATCTTCCTCAACATCAAACCCAAAGTGAGCTAGGCATTTCTCTAATGGATCTTCTAACAGAGTGTTTGGTAAAGATTTCTGAACTGAAGTACTAGTTACGTTCTCTTCTTCTAAACAATAGATCTCACAAGAAGGTTGTCTACTCATACTAAATAGATTCAGTCCAATAGTCATATTACCAAAGGAAAAATTAATTATCCCATTTCCATAATTGATGACGACATTATATGTAGCAAAAAAGGGACTACCTAAGATCACTGGAATTTGAGCCTCTGGGACCTGAAAAGGTTGGGTGTCTAGGACAAAAAAATCCACTGGGAAAACTATTCTATTAACCTGAATCAAATCATCCTCTATCACATTAAAATTCTCTAGGAGTCTATCATCTTCGTCAGAGACTATTGTTTTTGAATCGTCAGACTCTAAATCACTAGTCTCAGGACAAACCCGTTCCTATAAACCGTTATCGGCTTTAAAACAAAAAAAAATTCGACATCGTCTAAAATAGTGGTATCTTTAGTCAAATCCTCTTCCTTTTGAATAAGTGAATAATCATTAAAATTATTTGGATTAGAAACATAAATAACACTATCATCATGAAGCATAATTGGAGTGACAATTTCTTGATCACTCTGCCTGTATATTTCAAGTTCTTCACCAATACTATCCTCATCATCATAATAACATGAAGATGTTTGAACCTCGTCTAAATAAGTAGTGTTACCAATTCTATCCTTGCCATGTTGACTAGGTGAATGATTATCAAGGGTATCACTATATTGGAAATTAAGATCATTTTGAGCAATTAATTCTTTGCAAGACTTTCATTCACACTTAATGCAAATCTATTTGTATTCTCAGTCAACTGCTTAAGGGATTCGTCTAGCGAAATATTTAGGCTACTCTTTGTTCCCCCCCATCTAAATCCGAACCTTTTTGTATTCTTAGTCAACTCCTTGAGGGATTCTTCCAGAAAAACAAATGGATCATAAGGAGTACTAGATTGTAACTGCTCGTGTGATTCTTCTAGAGGAGGAGTTGGACTACTAATTGTTCCACCATACTTAATATGAACCTTCTTGTATCCTCAGTCAACTACTTGATGGAATTCTCTAGAGAAACAATTTGATCATAAGAGGTACTAGATCGCAATTGCTCGTGTGATTCTTCTAGAGGCATAATAGGTTCATTATAAGTACTAGATTGCATCTGCTTTAGGGCATCCCTCCAAGACAAAGAACTCAAATTTTTCTCATTTTCATGTTCATAAGACGGGTGTATGTATGAATAGTAATTGGGATCACCTTAGTATGAGCAATAACCTCAAAAAGGTTGGTGGTGGTCCCGACTACTATCCTCACCATGTTGATAGTACTGATAATGTCTATTTTAAAATTCAGTCGGATACTCATTGTATTGGTCCTCATAATACCAGTTCGACATTTTCTAACAAAAACTTCCTAATATATTTACAAAAATAAACTCTAAAAATAAATCCTACCGGAAGGGGTTCTAAACAAACACAAACAAGGTCGACTCAACCAAATCAAACCTACTGAATCTAGCAAAAAAAAAGCATGATGGCTCCACTTAGATTATTTCTAGACCATATTCTATTCTTCCAAAAGGCAACTAGTTACAATTTTCGCGAATCTCTCAGAATGATCCGAATTAGATTAAGTCGAATGAAAACAGGATAAGCTCTAAGGAGCTTTGATAACCCTGCCTCCTTGGCAACGTTTCCTCGGGTTACGAGGCTCGAATCTACTTAAAATAATTTTCCTGAATTTTAAGTTAGGCTAACAAAGTAACCAATACAGTCCTTTTGAATAATTTTCCAATAAGCTCGATACCCTATCGGTCTTCTTTCTAGTTAAATTTTAAGGATTAGGTTCGCGTTAGGTAACGTGTTCCTAAGTCAGGCAGAAAGGATATGGTGATGAAATCTGAACCCTTATCTTATATGGCCAATTTCTACCCTTTACTAGAAAAGTGAATTCCATATTCAAGTCCTCAACATATATGCATTACGAAGGAATACAGAAAACCCACTGATAGGGAATTCGTGGGTGGTTAGAGTCTTACTTCCCGTACCAAACGGGCGATGAACCGTTGAAGTCGACTCGGGCCACCAACTCCTATGTCAGTGTACAAACCCGAGGGGACGAGACAATATCGTAATTGTCGTTCTTCCATGTTGCAGTTTATATTTAAATACCCTTTCGTAGGGTTTAAAAATTAATAATAATAGAGTTCAAAAGTTCAAAGTTCAAAGTCCAAAGTCCAAAAATAAGAAAAAAACAGAAAAATACCTAAAATAATTAAATAATAAGAATTTTTAATACCTTGTCTAAAAAGAAAAATAAAAACCCTAAAAAAATTAAAAAGAAAATAACTAAAAAAAAAGTCTTGTCTTCTTTTTTTCTGTTCTTTTCGATTTATCTTTGACTCCAAGTCTTTAATCAATCAATATAATCTTTAGCTCCATTTCTTTTTGATCCAAAACCTGTACCACAAAGAAAATACCCAAAAATGTAAAATAAAACAAATAAAATTAAAAAATAAAATTAAAATATAAGTAAACTAATTAATCTAATTAAAACTAAAAAGAAATCTAAACAAGTCCGCGTCGGCGGCGCCAAAAACTGATAGTTTCGTAATTGTGGTAAGAAAACTTCGTTTAAGACTTGTGAAGATTTGTTTTTAAACCTAGTTTCTAAGACTTGTGAAGATTTGTTTTTCCCGTGGAAAAAAGGTTGAAGATTCTGTTGCTAAAGCTTTTAATTTTACAATAATTATAATTATGCAATTCTTACATTAAATTTGATTCTAAAATATTGTAACAAGTAGATTCTCAAATTTAATGTAAGGAATTGCATAATTATTATTATTGTAAAATTAAAAGCTTTAGCAACAGAATCTTCAACCTTTTTGCCACGGGAAAAAACAACCTTTTCGCAACCTTTCATCTTCTTCATCACAAGAATTTTTCTGGATTTCTTGTTAATATGGAAAGAAGATAATCTTGCCTTAAACTCTTGCAAATCTCCCAAAGATATTGTTCAAATCTCGTACCAATCTTCACAGATCAATAGAAATAAAATTCCTGCCCAAAACAAACTTTTTTGAATTTGAAATGAGAGATGGGTACCTTTAGTAATTTAGGTGCCCTTATCAAAATATGGGGTGCCTTTAATAATTTTGTTGGGTGTTTTTAACACTTCTTTTCGAGCCAATTTTTTCCAAAAATATTTATTCTTCCAAAAATACCTACACGCATTAAATACACAAATTAGTACAAAATAAATACTAACAATGTATATTTTGGGGACTAATAAAGAAAAAAATATGTGTCTATCATGCTCACCCCTACTAAAAATTGTGAGAAGACTTATGCTTGCATGCTTATTGAGGACAGCGCTTCCGTCGAGTATCCTGGTGCAGGCATTAATATTGACTTTGGCCCAAGTAGGACCCTTCCTGGGTATTTGCATGTTGAAGGCTTGGTTGTTCTATCCACTTACGTTGAGTTGTATACAAGGATATGGAAGAAGTTTGGTGACCTCTCTGTTGATCCAAAAGCTACAGAGTTTTAGAACGAGGTGTACCCAACTTGTTGCCTATCGTACATGAGATGTTCTCACTCTCTTGGCAAGAAGTTTCTGATGCCGTCTTCGAAGAGTGGGAGGAGGTTGTAAACAACGTCGAGAGCTTTGGTCCGAACGTCATATGGGTTTGTCATTGTCTGGGAACCATGCGAGAACATTTCTCTGAAGTAGGAAGGCTTGTTAGTCTAGAGGCGATGACCAATGCTAGAAGAGAAGTTGAAAGGATTTCCCAGGAGTTGGATCTTGCATTGGAGACTCTTGGAAGGATGGAGAAGGAATATTGTGTAGGGACTAAGCCAGCTTTCAAGGGTTTTTTCTAGTTTTATGACTTTATGATGCACAATTATGGTTGTTTATTTTGGGGTTCTTCTTTGATAGACAAGGGAACTGATGTGAGAAGTTGTGTCTTCTTATTGACTTTCAGAACCATGTCTCCAATTCGAAAAGGCCCAGGCTTTATCATTTCATCTGGGAGGTCTCCTCCTCGGGCATCCAAGGATTGTTGCTGGCACTTCTTCTTACCACTGGAGGAAATTTGACTTGCAGGTGAGTCATGAATCCTCATATTCTTAGCAAAAGTAATTTTTAAACATTTGACAAAATATTGAAATGGATCGGCTCCCCATTCACATCTTCTAGCCGTGATACGGATGTTCTCTAGGCAGATCTCCTGGGTTCTGACAGGATATGGGATCACTGATTGCAAAGAGGCTTGAGAAGTGGGACTTACTTGATCAAGTTTTAGAGCCCGAGTCATATTTTTGAGCTTTGTGAGGAGTCACTGGTCATATTTCTCATTTTTCGTGTTGACCAAGCTCTTCGAGGGAGGATCGACTTTGGAGTGGGTCTTTTCCGCAAAGGATAGGCGTTTTCCGGCTACGACATGATTTAGGGAAGCAAAGACGTCTTCACGTTGTCCCTTATAGAGATAGAGAATCTCACACATGTGTTCCATCAGAAATTGAACTGTCTGGTTAGTTGACTTCCCAGAGAGAGTGGAGTTTCTTACAGGAAGGGGATATTGGTGGACTCCTTCAGCTTCTAATTGCAATTCTCCTAATTCTAATTTTTCTTTGAAAATATGCTTTAAGTTGTTACAGTCGATGGTCGGATGATTAACATACAAATGATAATGACAGTATTTAGGATCCGTCATCTGCTGAGCTATGGGAAGCCGTCGCACAGGGATAACTGGAGAGTACCGTCTTCTATCCACGCTTCGAGTAGCTCGAGTACTTCTATTGGGACTGGGAAGTCTGGGAACATTACGTTTGGTTTAACATCTTGTCCATGTTGTGGTTGTAACTGTTGTTGTGTAGATTTAGTTGTTTTGGGATAGAGTAATTTTCGAGTTAGAACTGGTGTCGAGGGAAGACGAGAAGGAGAATATTTTGTCTGTGCCTCCGGTAGAGATGAATCTTTCCTCTTGGGACCATAGTTACCAACAGTACCAATTGATGGTTGAACGCCATATTGTTTTTTGACTAGTCGTCAATTTACATGTATGTATCCACGGTTCTCTTCTCTTGTTGGCCTAGTTCTCTCCAGGAGGATGGGAGCAGTTGTGGCGGATCGTTTTGCGGCTTCATTAAAAAGAGGTTCGATTCTCGAACTTGTAAAGGTAATGATTTTAGAAAATAATGATTTTAATTAACTCTAGAAAATTCCAGGAGTATGAAAAAGACTAAATAACCTAAAGATGATTTTTGAATGATTTTAAAAGGACCAGGAATCAGGAATCAGGTAATTCTAACAACCTATGTGATTAATCAGATAATTCTTTTTAAATTAATTGAAGCACAAGTAATTGCCAAAATTGGTTTCGTTATGCTAACAAACAGAGGTAA
>JAJJMC010006585.1:2888900-2902472 GCA_023531435.1 Papaver californicum
CAAAATATTCCAACAATTACGTGAACCAAAGTATCCAGTTGATAGTGCTGTTTCCGTCCCGATACTCCGATCCGTGACTGGCAGTTGACTCGGTCAACTCGGGTTGACCGAGTTGACTCGGATTTGACCCGCTGGGTTGACTCGGCCGATCCTAGGGTGTCCCTTATCCATTCTTGGGGTGCCAATAACACTTGTCCTTGGGTGCCTTTATCACTTTTTGAGCCAATTTTTCCACAAATCTTTATTCTTCAAATGTACCTACAAAAGCATAAAAACACGTAATATTTGCAAAATCGAATACTAACTTAATAGAAACTAAGGTGCAATTTAGACACTAAAATGTGTCTATCATTCATGCAACTCGGAGAAAATCTAAAACGTAAATTTTTGAGAAGAGCACGGTAAACAGGGATCATACCATTAATGCATATATCCACTAGTTGATGTTCTGTCACGTTTGGATCGTGGCAATCTAGTGCTTGAACTCTAAATCTCTTCACATATTCATTTGGGTGTTCATTGTTCCTCTGGAACATCCTTCCAAGGTCTGATAGGGTGATCTTCTTAGAGACGAAGAAGTATTTCTTATAGAAGGCATTAACCATGTCTTCCCAATCAGAGATGTTGTTGGGAGAAATGTTGTTATACCACGTATAGGCTCATCAAGTGAGGGATTTTGAAAAAAATTTGGACATGATCGTATTCGTGTCCCAGAGGGATTTGAGAAATCGAGAGACGTGCTCACGAGCATTCCCAGTTCCATCATATAATAAGAAAGGTTGGGAAGAGTAACCTGCCGGCAGTGGGATCCTTTGGATTTCAGGCGGGTACGGAGGTTGGTGTTGATGGGCCGAGGGCGAGTCCTCCTTGCCATGATTCCGCAAGAGCCTCTCCAGATCTTCGCGGGTGCCAAAATTGGATTGATGGTACCTATGTTGTGGTCGATTAGGAATGATGTTAACTCCTTTTTTTTTTCGAGCCTCAGGTGTTTCGGCATCAGCTGCCGCTTTAAAGTTGGTTCTGGTATGCTCTGTGAAGAGATGATGTTGTTGCGCAGAGAGTTGCTCCGTCAGGGTCTTGAGACAAGCGAACCTCTTCTGAGTAGTATCCATGTCCACTTGGGTTCTGGCAAGGACTTCTTATCTTTTCATCAGATCGGCTATGTTGATTGGAGTTTGAATATTCTCGGCGTCTTGAGCGGTTTTGTCACCGAGAGGAGTTATAGTAGTAGAATCGATACGGGGAGATTCAATATAGATAGGGGTGTTTTCAGAATCACCACCACTGGTACTCCCTGAACCAACAACAGGAGTTGTAACTGCTCCAGACATAGATCTACCATTTTTTGAAATTGTCTTTTATAATCGAGAGGTTGATCTCCCGCTGTGGTCGCTAATTGTTTTAGGGTGAAAACAAATGTACTGCAAACTAGTACTTTCAAGTAGGTTTGAGAAATCAAGCTCGAACAGGACGAGCCTAAACCAAGAAATGACCGTTCACGTCCCGCTTCGATTACAAAGATGGAAAGGATTTGGATAGGTCTTAGGGGAGGGAAGCAAAGAAGATTAAGAAATATCAGTAGTGTGTGAAGAAGAATGGATTCTCCGTAGAGGAATAACTAATTATATAGGTTTTGGTTTCTTCAGACTGATTGTTTTTGTTGTGTGTTTCTGTCTTTTCTGAATATATGAGAAAAATCAATTTATAGTTTGAAGAGCAAAGAGTGATATTCTCGTGAGTCGTGGAAGTTAGGAAGAGGTGGAGAAGTGATGATTGTGGAGATTGTAGTGGGTGGTTCCCAAAACAGTAGGGGAGACATGTCTGACCACTACTCCTTATCATCTCAACTGCATTGTAACCGCCCACTTATTGTTACCTTCTTGTTCATGGGGGTTGTGTCACCACCCACGATCCCGTAGACCGCCAGACCAATACCATAATGAGAATCCCCCCATATTGTATTGATATCTCGTGGAAATAGTGGAGTTATAGACCTTTATGGTTTTGATTAATTCAAGTCAAGTCAAATGACTTGTTAAGTCAGTGAGGTAAGTTGTGCAATGTCTGATACCAGACTGATTAGTGTTGAGTGAATTTTAGTGGTCATATACTTGTTTGAAAGTAACATGTCATATTTAATAACTAAGCATTAGCTTATAAACGACTTATCGTAAGTCTGAGAGGCCTTTGAGGCCAAATGTTGTAGAGGCTTCTTCAAGCAAGGAAACCTGTTGAAATTCACAGAAGAATCAATGTATGAGCAATATTAAGAGGAAACGCATATTTATGAGGAAAGTAACTAGCAAAGCCAACACTAGATACTTATTGCAAATAAGAAGGTGCTAACTCTCTTAACATAAAAGGCTAGTTTGATAACGTCTCAGAAGTAAGACCAACATGCATAACTTTTGGTAAATATAAAGTGTACTAGGGCTAGGAAGCTAGCGACAAGGAGGTTTAAAGTTAGTAATTCAATTGTATAGTTAGCACTGAGGTTTAATCACAAATATACTTGTGGCCAAGTCGCTAAGTATGGATAAGGACGTATTAGCCTTAGAAGCGCATTCGGTTTTGCTAGAAATACATTGGATCTAGGGCAAGGGTGCCAGTGCCAGGGGCGTCATCCACAACAAGAGCACTAGTCACAAGAAAAGTCGTTAGCCACCAAGAGCGCTAGTCACCAAGGGCGTAAGCGCAAGGGAGTTAGACATCAAGAGCGTTAGGCCCAAGGGAGATAGGCTCAAGGGAGTTGGCCATGGGCGTTAGCCATGGGCGTTTGCAAAGGGGTTAGCCGCAAGGCGTTTGCCAAGGGAGTTAGTCACAGGCGTTAGCAAAGGGGTTAGCAGCAAGGGAATTATCCACCAAGGGCGTTAGCCATGGGCGCAAGCCTCAAGGGCGTTAGCCTCAAGTGTGCTAGCCTCAAGAGCTTTGCTTTTGTTACTAAAATTAGGGTTAGCACTTTGGTACTAAAGTTTAGGTGCCAAGCTGACCATACGTGGGCTAAGGCCTTATTAGGCTAAAATGTACTTGCTAAGACCATTTTTGGTTAATTAGCATCTCTCAGGTGCTAGGGTTTAGCGCCAACAAAGTTAGCGCTTTTAGCGCTATTGTGGCTGACTAGTGCCAATCTGATGCTAAGATGAATGGCTAGTGCTATCTTGGCGTTAATATGTAGAGAGGCTAGGGTTAGCCTAAATCAGAGGTTCGATGCATCTTTTATGGCATTGCTTCTCGACTGTAGCGCATCAGAGGGAATGGCATATTATTTTTGGCTTATATTTAAGCAAAGTGCTAAAGTAGCATATTTAGGCTCAGAAAAGCAATTTCAGGTGCATTCATTGCGAATGTAGTGTTAAGCTATAATGTATTTTAGGGTTTAAGCATTAGCTATTCCCGAGTTTAATAGATATTGCTAGAACATCAATGCTCATTCGATGCAAGTTCAAGGAATTCAGTCGTGGAATTTATGCGACTTGAGACTAGTTCGATATAACATGGATATTACGAGTATTGAAGAGGCTGCAAGGCCAATTTAGAATATTTAGGTGGAATCTGTGTTCTCAGTTCACTTGTAGAATATAAATAGAAACACAGTTTTATATTAAACATGTGCGCATAAATATGCATACATACGTTCTTGTTGCTTAGTATAGGGCAATTTTACAATTGTAGCCCTTGTCAAAAACTCACCATCTACAGCTAGCAAACATAATAGGACTTCCACTCTAATCCTAGGCGAGGGTTCTAGCTACTCATTGCAAAAAGAATAGAAGAAAATATAAAATAAGTCATTTTATTCATGATTTTAAATAAAGCACTGACCAAATGTGTCACAGAAGGATTAAAAACCTTTTTGAATCATTTAATGAATCAAGGACTTATTCCAGACGCATTCGAATAAAGCACAACCTTTTTGTGTATTAAAATCTGAAACTGTCGCAGTTACTTTTCAGAAAAATCGTTGCTAAAGTCGTTAAATACAAAAGAATTTGTAACGGTTTTAAACAACAGTTTTATGGCGCCTTCTTCTTCTTCCTCCTCCTCGAGCTCAAGAACCCTAACTGTCACAGACCGGAAAATTCCACTACCGGCGCTATGCACCGCGGAGGCCAGAACTCCCGATGCGCGGCTTTAAAGATAATAACCGGACCTTAAAGCCTAACTTCTCGCTAGGCAAATATAGGTTGATTTTCCTTCCCAAGTATGCTTTGCAAGCATGATACTAGAAACATAGTTTCCACACCGTTAAAACTCACCCTTGTTCTACAAAGGGTAGAAGGCTAGTAAAGCCAATGTTGAATGCCTTTGGCATACATCACTTGCTTACGATCTTTGTCCAGGCCTAACTCATGCCCTGGACTAGCACCTACGCTATTTCAGGCCTAATTTTTCATTTTATCAACTCTGCATCGACCATGCACTGGATCTTGCACTGATCTTGCTCTTGCCAAGGGTACGACATCCAGACACATGCCATTCCATGCCGTAAAGGTTGATATGAAGTATGAACAATCAATTGAATGGAATCGCAACTACCTCATCAAGTGTGGTAACAATTATCTCTTGACTTGGCATTGCCGAGCCCGATGATATGAGTTACCATAATGTTACAATCACCTCTAAATTAGACGATATGAGCGACAAGATGCTGCACCATAATGCATTACATTACGGCTTCCTACGTACCCAACCCGTACCTTGAAGGGATCAAGCATGACCGTAGTTCATCCAGATAGAGACAAGCAACTTAAGCCTATTAAGGCAAATCCAACATCGATCCCAACTTCGTTGCAAATCTAAAGGCCAAGCTAAGTCTAGCCCGCATAGACCAAGGGACTTTCGCAAAGTATGCACCAGCTTATGCATAACTATCGCTACTTAGCGTGCATAATGCATTCTCCAGTATCCAACATGATTGAATGATGTTTTCGTAACATTCAAGCTTCCTCGGGTAAGCAACAAAGCAATTGGGATGCTTCCTTGAGTAAGCATCCTCGAGTACGCAATTTCGATACCAATCAATGACTCCTTCCTATATATGTTTTATTCACATTTCCATATGTTTGGAAAAGAAAGGTAAGTGACATCCATCAACTGCAGTTGTACTCGGGTACGCATTACGGATCAGTGAAGCTTCCTCGGGTAAGCTTCATAGCAACTAGATGCATCCTTGGGTACGCATCCTCAGGTACACTTCATAGGGTCAATGATGCTTCCTAGAGTAAGCATCAACTTCTAACTAACACCTCCTCCCTATATATGTTTTATTCGCATTTATATAAGTGGATATAAGGAGGATAAATATATTTATCTACTGCACTTTCTAGTGATGCATTCTCGGGTATGCATCACGGCATAATAGTGCCTTAGCACTATGATGCGCTCTCAGGCACGCAACGTAAGGTTAGTGATGCATTCTCAATCATGCATCATGGCATAATAGTGCATTAGCACTATAATGCATTCTCGGGTATGCAACAATCGGTCAGTGACGCATTCTCAATCATGCATCACGGCATAATAATGCATTCTCGGGTATGCAACATTAGGTCAGTGACGCATTGTCAATCATGCATCACGGCATAATAGTGCATTAACACTATAATGCATTCTCGGGTATGCATCATTGGGTCAGTGATGCATTCTCAATCATGCATCGCGACATAATAGTGCATTAGCACTATAATGCATTCTCGGGTATGCAACATTGGATCAGTGATGCATTCTCAATCATGCATCACGGCATAATAGTGCCTAAGCACTATGATGCGCTCTAGGGTACGCAACATAGGGTCAGTGATGCCCTCTCAATAACGCATCACGCCATAATAGAGCCTTAGCACTAAGATGCGCTCTCGGGTACGCAACATAGGGTCAATGATGCATTCTCACGCATGCATCACGGTATAATAGTGCCTTAGCACTATAATACACTCTCGGGTACGCAGCATAGGGTCAATGATGCAGTCTCAATCATGCATCACGGCATAATAGTGCCTTAGCACTATGATGCGCTCTCAGGTACGTAACATAGGGTTAGTGATGCATTCTTAATCATGCATCCTCGAGTACGCTTCATGAATTTCCAACCAACACCTCCTCCCTATATATGTTTTATCACCATTTCTATAAGTAAAAATAAGGTGGGGAGGTGACATTCATCGACTGCACTTTCTAGTGATACGTCCTTGGGTGCGCATCACGGCACAATAGTGCTTCAGCACTATGATGTGCTTTCGGGTATGTAACATAGGGGCAGTGATGCATCCTCAAATTTTGGTAAAATGACTATTTTATCCCCGAGTGACTTTTTTGCCCCCCGATAAGTAAAATTACTATTTTATCCCTGAATGGCCGTTTTACCCCCAAGAGTACTATTTTACCCCTGAATGATTGTTTTGCCCCGATGAGTAAAATTACTCTTTTATACATACTTGGGTATGCATCACGGCACAATATTGCCTCAGCACTATGATTCAAGGCCAATGCATCCACACCCTGACGCATTCCTAAGTAAGCTTTATAAGCTTAGGATGAAGCTTCATCCCATGTCATGACGCATCCCTGAGTAAACATCAAGCGAAAATTGCGGGTGTTATACTAACAATGGCTGACTTTTTTATGGATTGTTTTCTCTCGATCCTGGCCACAACCAACCTCCCCAATGATGTTGGTGTCGACTCCTATTTATACTACAAGCTTAACAGATCCTAAATCTTCAAATATATTCTCAAATTAATGGGACGTATCTTGGCAGAATAAATTCTTTCTCTCGGTTCTTCCCGGTTTTGATTTTCTTTCTTCTTTAAGCAAATCATGATTATCCTCACTACAAAAAATCTGAGCATTGGCAACCATACTAGTTTAATTGCCTAAGATGGGTTTCGAGTTGCCAAACAGAAAGGCAACTAATGGTAGTTACGGACCTTAAGTTGCCGTACGGGGGTTTCTAAATATAAAGGCAACTATTAAAAATGTCTAGTTGCTAATCACACTTTTAGCAATTTAATTTGTAGTAGCCGAGATATGTGCGGTAGGTTAGAGGCACTAGTTTCGGTAGTTTCCATGCAATTGCCAAACTTTATAGCAACTTAAGTTTTTTAATTGCTAAATACTTGCCGAACATTCTAGCAACTAAACCTATATCTTGATTTCATAAATTTGACAGGCAAGAGCAACTAGTTTGTAGTTGACAGCTCGTTGCCGAATCATTCAACAATCAAGATTAGTAGTTGACGGTTCGGCAACTAAAATTTACAACAATTTAATATTCGGAATTGGTTTAAGTTAAAATCTACTAATCTCGTGTAGTTGCTTGTCGTGCTAGATATCGGGAACTGACTTCTAATATCATTTTAGGTAGTTGCCAACAATATCGGCAATTCAATTTCATATTATTATATGAAGGGCCAGCAGAGTGAATTTTCTTTTTGATATTTCTTTAAAATGGATTATAATACGATGAAATTTTTTATTCATAATATACTATATATATATATATCAATTGTAACGTTAAATAAACAAAATCTGCATTTCATTTCTAACACCAAGAGTTTTGAATTTAAGCAACCTCTATTTACCAAAAAACAAACAAAAATTACAATCTCATGAACACGCATCATTTTTAAACCTAAAAATGAGAATAAGGAACACCATTTATACAACCTACTTCAACTTCGAATCTTACATCAAGGGTCTTAGAATCTCAATGGACAAGCATAGCTTTCTATGAACTGGACTTTCTTGGATGCTTTCCTAGATCATTATCTCTTCCTTCGGCACTCCCTCTACCTCATGAGGCACCATATCAGTAATCCAAGGAAGCTACCATGACCAACGAAATTGGTATTTGTACCTGAGAATTATTACGTATGGCGAACTCTTGAAGTATAGACTGCCGTCTATTAGCTTCTGATTGTGGTACGAAAGGCAGAAGTTCTCCTAAACCTGCTTCCTGTACACGAACCACAACAAAATGAAACTTATCAAAAGATCTTAACTGATCAATTACTAACACTGACCTATATCAAATCACATAATCAATTCCTTAAAGGAGAACTAAACTACATACTTGAAAAGGATTACATATCTCAATCCTAATTAAAGTAAAGCTAGTAGACATCAAAGTGGATTTTGAATTCATTAAAACAGTTATTGATAGAATACCTATTCTAATGGGAAGCTCTATCTAGCTTTGTTGGGCTTTCTATTATATACATTTCTCAGAGGGGAAACTATGCAAATGCGAGAATCCCCCTACCTAGAATTAAGGTGAGAATCTAGAGATTAAACCATGCATGTTCAATAAAAACGTCTAAAGAAAAATACTTGAAATTAGCAATTTCTAATCCGCCTTACCTAGAATTAAGGTGAGAATCTATGGATTAAACCATGCATGCTCAATAAAAGTGTCTAAGGTAAAATACTTGAAATTAACAATTTCTAATCTGGCTTACGGCCCTTACCTAGAATTAAGGTGTGAATCTAGAGATTAGACCATGCATGTTCAATAAAAATGTCCAAGAGCAAATACTTGAATTTAGCAATTTCTAATGGGAAACTTAAAGCTTGTCTCATAAATGTAAATTTTACAAAATTGCATTCATACAGATCAGACCGGTGCAACAATTTCAGTTATTATTCACTTATTCATCTATCAGCTGATGTTAATTTGGTTGAGGACGAACACTTAAAATGCAACAGTGTATTATGAAAAAACAAAGGCTAAAATCCTTTCAAAATCTAATTGAAATAAGGGGTTAACAAGAAATATGACGATGACCCATATTTGATTGTTCAATTTCATTTGTTTTCTTCGGGATTGTTAACTTCAATTGTACGATATAGCACCCTGGATATATGATAATGAAAATCGCTTCAAGAAATCTAAAAAAACAACACCAAGAAAGAAACATTAGATGCACAGCCTTAACTCTGAGATGTGGAAGATTGTGGGAAACACAGACGTTGAAAGGAAATTACCGAGAAAACAAATGTTTTCAGCTTTGGTGTGGTATTACTCTAAGTGACTAGTGGAATAAGGCCTATCGACAGACAAGGAAATGACAAATATCATTCAAGCAGCAGATATAAGATTAAATGGAGAGTATAAAGAAGACCAGATGAGAAATTGGTTCTTCTTGCCATTTTTCTTCTTCTGATTTCAGCTACAAATCGATGAAAAAAGAAGATAAGGAGGGTAAAAGGTGAGATTGATATCGAGAGAGATATGATCAGTGACTGATTGAGGGATAGACATGGAAGAGAATAGATGGTGGTTGTTCGACAGTAATGGAACGCTGATGCAGGGCAAATGGAGGAAGAAGAGATGGAGTGGCGTGAAAACGATTGGGTTTCCATTAGAGGGAAATGATATAGGGTTTTATCTTATTTATAGGGTATCCTGATAGAGTTCACATCTCGAGAATATCGTGTGATAGGTAAATTTAGGACAACTGAATCTACAGGTGAGTGAACGGTCCTTTTTTTTTTTCTTCTTTTTTTCTAATCATTACATTTTCTATTTGCCTTAGGGCTATTTTTTTAGTGCGTTATTTTTGTTAATTAAATTTAGTAAGTGCAACTATATTTAATTTTTAGTGTATCAAAATATATATGAGGCAAAACATTTTTAACCATATCTTAAAATTAGTCTTTTTGGAGTGTATATACAAAATAGAGATTTAATTTTTGTAATAATTTTTTTTGGTTCGTAATCAAGGTATGTGATCTTGATAATGTGGGCTAGTTAGCCGACTCTCGTAACTTGATTGTGTCGGTAATTTTATGAAGATGTGGAATTCGTAAAATAATAAGGTTATTTAGATTATCTCAAAACTTAACCGTGTTGATGTAAATAAATTAAGATTGGTTTAAATATGTGAAGATGTGGAATTAATGGAACCCACAATTTTGTTCGTGTACAAGTTAGATGAACTTAATCTACCAGAGAATTTGAATTTAGTAGGAAAATTTGCTACTAGATCGAATAGTACCACAATCCTAATCAAATATGTTTCTGGGTAATATAATGACTTTCTAATTTCTAATTAAATCTTGTTTGCGGTTTTACCACGATGTATTCTTGGTTTGACCTCAAGGATTGCTAAATTATTCGAGACGGTATAATTGGGCCTTGTGATCCTAGGTAAAATTGATTCATGATTGTAGGGGTAGAAAATAGCATCTTCACGTGGAAGCATTGTAAGATTAGGAAGCAAGATAACAAGGTAGAAGCGAAGCATGGGATAGAAGTTTGAAAGTTACTTTAACTTGAATCGAGATATCTACCACTTTCTACTCCGTTCTTTTAATGCCCTAGTTCTAACTCATGTCAGGACTTAAATCTTTTTCCATTACAAAAAAGGCCAGAGTCGTTAACGACTCTATTGCGAATAAGTGCACTCCTACCCTTGGAATCTGACTTAGCTTTTATTTTAGATTGGGTACGTTCATCGTAACATGAAAGTTTAAGTTCCTTCTTTTCTCGAAATGTCTAGTGGAACATCGCGAGATGATGACACGCATCTTGTGTACGAAACAATCGACGGATAACCTCGTTATGAGTAGTTGAGCATTTAATAAAGTTTGGAACGGTCAGATCAGCAGAAGATTGGGTTTGACTGGACAGGTGGACGAAGGGTATTTGTTCTGTGTTAGGTCAAAAATGACGCATTTGGTGAGATCAATCATTGCTAAGCTCCACTTCAGAAGACCAGCGAGATAAATGATCCACTACTTTTATGGAATTAAATAACAAATTCTTGAATCGTATACTTTTCTTGAATAAATTATAGATCGTATAAATCCTTCTCGAAATCGACTTATGTAAATCTCATTGAGACTGAACAAATTATAAAGTCATATAAACTTGTCTTATAATCGAATTATATAGATATCTAAACATATCCAATGAGATTAAACAAATTATTGAGTCGGTGAATATTTCTACGAATTCTATAGATAGCCTCACTGAATTTTACCGAATTTCATCGGTTTATCCGGTTATCTATCATCCAATTTCACCGAAAGTCCATCGACCACACTTATTTCACCTGTTATCTATCAAGCTTTCACAATATCGCTCAACCTCACTCGTTTTCACTCGGATTCCATCAATTTCATCAAATGTCCAATCGATTTTATTAATTTTACATGACTTCACATGAATTCCATCAATTTCTCTGATTATTCATCAATCTCACCCAATGTCGGTCGACCTCGCTCGGATTCCATCTACTTTTCTTGTTATCCATTAATTTCACCAAATATCTGCCAACTTACTTAATTTCATTGTTATCCATCAATTTTATCCAATAACAATATACCTTAATAACGACATTTTACTAATTACAAATGATATAATTCTCTTGATCGAGCCATAAATATGGTGTCCAAATATGATTGACATGTGTATGCACGATATGATCCATTTTACTTGGTAGAAACACCAAAATATAACGTTCTAAATTCCCACCAAAATTTATTTAACGAAAATCTAATCCCCTCCACATGTTTTTGTATCTCGTCTTATCTCTAACAAATCTAACATATCAAACTATGACAAGTGATTGATCCTTATGCACTCGTCTAGATGTTTCACAATTGCAATCTTTATTGTCGTGAAAAACTAACTTTTGGCACCTAAAATCCCCCGAAATTAAAAAAAAAATCACTAAAATTCTTTTCCCTCCCCTTGAACCCTAGCCGCATCTCTGCCTGCAATTTTTCTTGTTCGTTCTTTCGCCTAAATCTTGTAACAAAACCTACAAACAGAACTTCATTTTATTCACCACCAAAAGGTAACTAAACAAGAAGATTATTTTTTCTCACCTAAAAAACCCAAAACTTTATTGAGTGTTTAATCTACCTTAAACCGAAACCCATCTTCAAATCTTTATTTGAATGATTTTTGTTCGACAAAGAAAATCATCCCACACAAACATAACAATCTCCCACTTGGGGATTTGTCACATCACAACGCGCCCTAACTCCACTCTGAACAAAATTCAAAACACATCGATCACCGCAGCAACTCTTTTAACCAATCATCAAGCTCGAAGACCTACTGAAACTGCACACAACTTCAGTTTCTCAAGGGTCACTGGTTTTGTCAACATGTCTGCTAGATTCTTTGCTCCATCAATCTTCTCAAGTGTCAATTGACCATCTTCTATCAAAGATCGAATGAAATGATATTTAATATCCACGTGCTTGGTTCTGGAATGGTATGCCGGATTCTTCGCTAAGAAAACAACACTATGACTATCACTATGTAAAACTCCATTTCCTTTCTTCATACATAATTCACCCAAGACACGATGTAACCATATCATCTCCTTGCTCGCCTTAGTAGCAGCAACATATTCTGACTCAGTAGCAGACAAGGCTATTATCTTCTTCCAATTAGAACCCCAGCTCACAGCAGTACCACCCAAAGTATACACATACCCAGTAGTACTCTTTCTACTACAACATCTTCAGCCAAGTCAGCATCAACATAACCCTGCAACTTCATACTAGAACCTGTGAAACAAAGTGATGTATCTGCAGTACCCTTCAAATACCGAAGTAGCCACTTGACTGCCTCTCAATGTTGTTTTCCTGGATTACTCATGTACCTGCTCACATCTCCCACTGCATGTGCAATATCTGGTCTGGTGCAAACCATGGCATACATAAGGCTCCCAATCGTCGATGCATAAGGAATCTTCTTCATATAAGCCTCATCTTCTGCTGTCTTAGGTGACTGGTCTTTGGTTAGCTTAAAGTGGCTACCGAAAGGCGTGCCCACTGGTTTGGCACTCTCCATATTAAACCTCTTCATAATCTTGTTCACATATTCTGACTGCGATATCTTCAAGGTACCATGGTTGCTTTTTCTCGTGATCCTCATACCAAGAATTTGCTTTCATTGCAAACTGCTTTGACAGTTTCTTCTTTAGATCATTTATTTCCTCACTGCTAGGCCCTGCAATAAACATATCATCCACATATAGCAACAAAATCATAAGAGTGTTTTAAGACCTCTTTATGTAGCAACAATGATCTGATTCGTATTTAGTGAAGCTGGTGGTACCCATTAATCTGTCAAACTTCATATACCACTTAGTTGGAGCTTCTTTCAAACCATACAAGCTTTTATTCAATTTGCAAACCATATTCTCCTTTCCCTGTGTTGCGAATCCCTGTGGTTGCACCATATAAATGTCTTCCTTCAGATCACTGTGAAGGAATGCAGTCTTCACATCTAACTGCTCAAGATATAAGTTCTGTGCAGCCATAATTCCCAAAACCAATCTAATTGTATTTAGCTTCACAACTGGAGAGAAAATATCAGTGTAGTCTACACCTTCCTTTTGCTGAAAACCCTTCACAACAAGCCTGGCCTTGTAACGTGTACTCCCATCATGCTCTTCTTTTACTCTGTACACCCATTTTTTATGCAAAGCCTTCTTCCCTTCTGGTAGCTCGGTTAGCTGCCAAGTCTGATTCTTGAGCAAAGAATCCATCTCATCTTTCATAGCTAACTCCCACTTGCTCGAATTCTCAACTTGCAAAGCTTCAGCATAA
>JAJJMC010006585.1:2932472-2959227 GCA_023531435.1 Papaver californicum
GGTGAAGGACATATGCTCAGAGAATCCTAACCCTCGAATTAGTTAGAGTTCTGTTCAGCAAAGTCTCAGTATCTTAAGTTTGGTGTTTTATAAGAGATGATTGGTAATTCATATCATTTGTTGGTATCGATAAATATCAGAAATGATATCAAATGTGGTAATTCATATCATTGTTGGTATCAATAAATATCAGAAATGATATCAAAACTGTAAAGCAGTTTGATGGATTCGATGACACAAGAAAATATATAAAGGTTATGTTTGACTGCTTATAAAGCACTTTGGGATAAATCGATGAACATTTGCTTGATAAGATCGAATTGGTATGAAAACTTTGAAGGTCTGGTTTCTCGAGTGGCGTATTAGAAAGTTAGAGCTTGCCAAACGGATCGTAACCCGACCCGTTGGAAGCGAAAAAATTTCCGGTCCGTCAAATCATTCCTCACCCATAAGTACGTTATTTAGAGTTAGGGGACTAAGTACCACTTGGAGGTGTCCAATAACTTCGATTATGAATGTAGACTTGTTTTATCATGGAGTTGATATTGTGAGGAGTTATAGACAATAGCAGGTATTGTAGACAAGAGATGGAACACCGATGAGTATGAGATGATGACTCGAGTTATAGCTGGTAGCAGCAAGGTGGAAGACAGAGTCAGGAAAAGCTGGTGATGGACCCTAATAGTTTTCTTGATGCAGAAAAAACTCCAGCTTAGGCGTGTTTCATTAAAGAGTGCAAATAACTCGTCTAAATTGTAATTGAGTTCCATCAATGTCAAAATAATTTGATTGATGAATTGTATGTGTTTTGACCTTGTAGGAATATTTTGACTTTTTGTATGGTTTACCCCGAAGAGTGGCAACGTAGGTGCGTAGACATCGAGCCAAGGTGAGCATCCAATGTTGATAGGGGTAGAGTAGTCGATGTTAACTCCAGAGAAAGTCAATGGGAAGCATGTGTGGCTGACTTCAGTAGCCTAATTGAATTGGAAATTTCTATGTTGTATAACTTAATGATCCAATTGACTCTGATTAAAATTGATGACCGCGTTGAGTCTTCAGGGAATGAATGAATTTTATTCGAACTTTCCATCAATGATTTACTTATTTGAATAACCAGTCTTTCAGAGATGGTGGATTTTCTAATATGTTGGGGAAGAGAAGCCTCGTTCCAATGATTATTCCCCAATTGTAACCTACTTGGAATCCACCACTGTATTGTTGGTTGTTGCTGATATGCTGTGGCTTAAGCAAGAACTTGGATGGAAGTTGGAGTCAAAGTCAACGTAAATGGCTGGCTCTGCACCTTACAGGTGGTCAGTCTGCTGATAAGACATTTGCATTAGATACTATTTTGTTGGATAAGCAATCTATTCGTGGTTGATTATAAGAGGATTTCTCTGTTTTGTAAGGTGAGAAGGATGGTGCATCAATCTTTAATAGGAGAGAAAGAAACATGACTTTAGGTAGTCGTCTGTTAGCGGAATGGACGACTGATGTAAGTACGTTCTTTCTTCTGTGAATATCTATATGGCTTTGAATGTATTGACCGGGATGATGTTGACAGCATCCTGCATTGATTAGTATCTCACCAAATTTTGTATCCTGAAGACAAGTAGTGGTGAACAGTCCTCAGTTACATTTTTCTTTCCCCTCACCCATCTGAGAAGGTTCAGGATATATTTTATTTTTAGAAGAGATAGTCGTCTACCGGTCACAACATGGTTGAGGGCGGCAAGGATTTCTTTCTGTTGAGCCTTCGATCTGTAGAAAATACTATACATTTGTTCTATCGTGGATTGAACTGCTTGATTGATAGGTTCTCCAGACATAGAGAAACTTCTGAGAGGGATAGGCTTTCTAGGTACTTTTTTAGTCCCCAAGTGCAACTCTCCTAAGCTTTGTCATTTCTTGTTATGACGGTGGATAATAAACGGGAGGTAAATTGATGGTGTATCATGTATCCACACTTATAAGAGTTTGGAAAATCAGGAAAAAACGGATCCTCCCTTGGTTTGTGTGGACGTTGATAGGTGCTGGAGTTTTCGCTAGTGCCCCTTGCATTTGGTTGGCCTTTCTGTAATGATGGATTTGGAATTGGTGTTGGTGTTGCATGCTTGGGTTGTTCCTATGGTGTTTCATATTTTCTTTTGCCTCCTTCAGTCACAACAACCACGAATGGTTGAATGTGGTACCGCTTACTTGTTAATCGTTTGTTAACACAACTCTCACAGGCTTCTTTATTCCTAGCATATCTGGCTCTCTCCATCAAAGTAGGTGTTAATTTGTCTGTAAGGGTCTTGAGGAAGGTGAGGACCTTCTTCTGAGTTGCAACCATCTCTGTTTGAGTCCTGGCAAGGGTTTCCTGTGTCTGCATTAAATTGACAATGGTACGAGGAATCTGTCCATCCCTTGCTTCTTCAGTGTGTTGCTCAGATAGGAGAGGAGTGATATTATCGAAATTGGTAACCTGAGGAGTGTTACCTGGAGTACTAGTATTGGTACTAGCAAAATTCATGTTGGAGTAGTCTTTGAGACTAACCTGAGACTAACCATTTTGAAACTTATCAAATTTGAGAAATTGTGAAATTGAAGAATTGCAACTGAGAGATTGATCTCCCACTGTGGTCGTCAAAAATGTTTGTGGGGAAAACGGATTTGAAGGGTAATTTAGGAAAAGTGGGGTGAGCAAGTGATAATTCGTTTAATCCTTAAACATTTGTACTGTTGAAGTACTTTCCTTAGATTCGAGAAATCAATTTGTACAATCTTGGCCTAAACCAAGCAATGGTCATTCCAGTTTTGCTTCAATCAAAAAGGATAATGAGAAGGGTTAGTCTTAGGGAGGGAAGCGAGAGAAGGATTGAGGTCAGAGTATCAGACTTTGTAGGATGTAATTGGTGAATAGCTATGAAAAATTTCTATGTGTGTGAGAAGATTTTATGAATGATCAAGTTGTTCGATTATGTTGTTCCGTGTTATACTTTTGTCTTAGACTTGTCTATCTCAGATTTTCAAATTGTTCCCCTTGTTCAATAGATTGAAAATCTATTTTATATCATAGCTATAGTAGTCATTCACCTACCTTCTCTCTTGAAGAAAGTGTCGATGGTTGATTAGTGGTGGAGTGGATAAGGTGGAGAAAGTGTGATCGTTTTAGAATAGTGGTAAAAGGTTCGATACTCAGACTTGTAAAGATTCGATTTTAAAACCTAATTTTTAATAACTAAAAATAAAACAGATTAAAGTAAAATTGATTTCAAATTATGGGAAGGACAGAGACTATGGATTCCACCATTCGTCAATTTTTCAAGAGATAAAAATCTTGCAACTCGTATATTCAGTTTATCCAAAATATTGCCAAAGTTAGGTTTTCAAAATAATAGTTGTAAATCGAAAGCATGAGACATCAAAAGCTCAAAACTCAGCATGACCCATCAAAAGAAAACACAACTAATTGATAAAAAAAATATCAATTTAATTAAAAGCAAATAATTATGAAAGAATTGCAAAAAATAAATAAAATAAGAATTACCACTTTATTATTGGAAAAATAGCTTCCTCTGTCGCCCCAGTGATGGTGATTAGCTCATCATGTTGGAAACACTCTTCAAATAATTTTTCATAGCTCAAAAAGTGTTTACAATAAAGAAACAAAAGTAACACAGGAGAACTGATACGCTTATAAGCGTTACAAAGTGTGCGGCTGAAGAGAAAATAAGACAGAAGAGAAAAGAACGGACTGCAGCCGCTTCAGAATTTCGAAAGAATATGCAACGGAATCAACGACTGTTCTCTGGAGCCTTTTGTTCTTTGTGTGTTCTTCACCAGCAGAATTTCTGTTTTCTCCTGAATTTTTTCAGTGATCTCTGACTTACTTGTTTCTTGATATTCTTTGCTATTTATAGGATTAGTGAACCCTAATAACTCTTCTTAACCGATTAGAACACAAAGAACAATCCAAATCCAACTCCAAATCTTTGTTAATCCGAATCCGAGAGTAACTTTCTTTACCGGCTGTCTTGGCTTTTCCTCCGAACTTTACGGCGTGAATACTCAGACTTGACGTGTTTTAACCTATCTTGATTGTCTCTTCAGTTTGAGATATCATAGACACGCTTTAACTCCCTTCAAATTATATTCCCAACTAATCCAGAATTTTTTGCTTACGTGAAGAAATAGTTCCCGCCTCTTCCGGATTTTGAATTTGAAACGAGGTGCCCCCAATCCAACTGGTGGGTGCCTTTATCAATTTTCTGGGTGCCTTTAGTAATTTTTCTGGGTGCCTTTAACAACTTTTTGAGCTGATTTTTCCGCAAATATTTATTTCTCAAAAATACCTACAAAAGACATAAAAACTCGCAAATAGTATAAAATTAAGCATTAACAAAATAGAGAATTGAGCACAATTTAGACACAAAAATGTGTATATCAAATACCCCCAAACTTACTATTTGCTAGTCCTCGAGCAAATCTAATCTATAAAATAAAATAAAATCCTAACTCACTTTCGCAGGAATCGCGACTACATTTACCAGATGTAATAAGCCTTTAAACCCCTAGGTGTCCCTAGTGGACGAGTTTTATCTCGTGAGGGTTTACAAGAGGTATACCCACAAAACCTTTACTCCAATTGTAGCTACTCGTGTACGATTGAGGATAAACACTAAACAAGTTATTTAGTTGGCATACTAAATTCTTAGGCTCTGGGAATCATTACCCTATATGAGTCCAATTGATGTACACGAGTTTTTACTCAAGCATACTAAAATTCATATATAAGAAAACAAAGCTCTACTCACATAGTCGTTCAACCACAATACTCAGAATCTATCGAAGTTCAATCACATTAAAAATTTTAGAAGATAGATATGGACAAAGTGAAGTTTGGGCATGTTGACTAAGGTGAACGGTGTTTCCCATATCTGTCTGAAGGTCGGTACCAGGATAAATCCTAATGGATTGAGATACGTGGTCTTAATCGTAATACTAATATCGATTCAACTGGTATATACAAGGGTCCCAGTGATCGATTTATTGAAAATAAGATAACTATAAATGTACTGACAACATGATTGGATCAAATTCAATCCAAACACATGGTCTTTATCATCATCATACATGATAGTTCCCATGGATCCTGCATTCCACGCTTGCTTAGGCGACGAAGACAGGGAGAACACACACATCTTGCTATCAAAGTGTCAATACTCGATTTATTTTTTATTGATAAAATAAAATATAAAAATGGGGCTTGATCTCAAACACTCTATTTCATCCTGGCGTGATAACAATTCGATACTGGTGCCCCACCAAATCACTTAGAAGAACACAAAAATTGCAAAAAATAAAAACAGAAAGTGATATGGTCGAGATAGACTCCGAGATATGGTGACAACTATCATGTTATTTCTAACACTTGAACTCTGTCCTTTTATGAATAGACCATTTAGCTGGGTACACCAATTCCTATAGAAAAATAACTCAGTTTCCATCTACCTAGAATGGTTAGTGTCATCCTGAATTGTTCACAAGTTTCTAGACTTTGGAGTTTTATTATTGCACCAAAAAGTTTCTCCCTTACCCCCAAACTTAAATCTAACACTGTTCTTATTGTTTCTAAAGATAAATGATTAAAACATGAACAAGGAGAAACTGTTACCAAACGAAGGAAAGGAGTTAAGGAAAGATAGTACCGTGTCGCATGAGCATGGGTTACCTCTCAAGAAGTGCTAAGTTTAACTTCTTCAGCCATACTAAGAAAGAATTAGTCACCTCATAAAATCATATAACAATAGTCGGAACAACTGTGGGTCATCTGAATCAAACAGTGCTATCACAAATAAGAGGAAAAACTGCAACAAGCCAAGAAAATGAACAAACCGAGTACACCCTTATCTAGTCTTCTGTAAACAATTACTTCTAGTTGTGGTTCAGGTTCAGGCTCTATAAAAGGGTCTAGATAAAATATTTTCATGGGCTGGATTTCCTTGTAGGAAGGATCAACAGAATCAGGTTGTAGAGTCTGGAATAACTCAACTAAGAACTTAGAAGCACATGATAATAACCTGAATAATTATGGATCCTCAAAGTCAATCAGATTTGACTCACACAATTGACTACTATGAAGGGGGTCATTATTAAACAAATGTGTTGAATCTAATTCCCTAAAGTAATTAGGCTTAGTCTCAAAACTTAATAACTGACACATTTGAAATTCATACGTTCCCACATGTGGAAGAAAATATTTTGGTGGGAAAACACAGTCAATCTTGCTATTATTTCCTAGATAAACCACATTGACCAGAGGATGGGTTTCTAACAACTGAACTTCTTTGTGGATATCAACAGGATCAAGGAATCTAGCTTGAAGATGATCTTGTGAAATGGTAGAGGTGCATATGTCAAGTCCTAAGTTAGGAACCTTTCTAAGAGTTAAAGGTAAAGCACAGGGAGAATGATAGTCACCCCCAAACTTAGAGTTTTCAGTGTCTTTAGATAGACTAGTCACAATTTTCCTAATTTCTAGATCATCAGATTCCCGAAAATGGTCAATTGCTTCTCTAGGTTATAATCAGGTGGTGCATCCTCACTCATATTTAAAATCTCTACAAGTCTATCTTTGTTATCTAAGACTATTGTTTCTAAATCGTTGGACTTTAAAACAGTATTCTCAGGATAAACTCGTTCCTCTAAACCATTATTTGCTTCAAAACAAGAAAATTCTATATTGTCTAAGACAGTGGTTTCTCAAGTCAAATACCCTTCCTTTTGAATAGGTGAATAATCATTAAAATTATTTGGATTTGAACCAGAATTAACAGTATCATCATGAAAATCAAACCCAAAATGGGCTAGCATTTCTCTAATGGATCTTCTAACAAAGTGTTTGGTAATGACTCGTGAACTAATGTTCCTATCATGTTCACCTCTTCAATGCACGTGTCATCTAGCTCAGGTGGTTGGTTACTAATATTGAAAATATTCAACTCAGTAGTCATGTTACCAAAAGATAAGTTCATAATACCATTTCGACAGTTAATGATCGTATTAGATGTAGCTAAAAACGGGCGACCGAATATCACAGGTATCTGATTCTCTGGGTCAGGGACAGGTTGGGTATCAAGGACAACAAAATCTACTGGATAAATAAACTTATCGACCTCAATAAGAACATCCTCTATGACACCACGAGGAATTTTCACTAACCTATCCGCTAATTGTAGTGTTATCTGAGTAAGTTTCAAATCACCAAGTCCTAGCTGGAGGTACACATGGTACGGTAGTAAGTTCACTCTGGCTCCTAAGTCAAGTAAAGCTTTGTCAACATGGTAGTTAACTATTGTGCAAGAAATGGTTGGGGAACCTGGGTCTTTATAATTAGGAGTTGTATTGTTCTGGATAATTGAACTCACATGACTAGCTAAAAAGACTTTCTTTTGTACATTAAGCTTTCGCTTTCGTGTACACATATCCTTAAGGAACTTGGGATAAGCAGGAATCTGCCTAATTGCATCTAATAATGGAATGTTGATCTGACTTGCTCAAAAACCTTAAATATGTCGTTAAAATTGGATTCCTTCTTTGTTGGTGCTAACAGTTATGGGAACATGGCTCTTGGCACAAAATCTGGCTTATGAGGAACTACATCGGGCTCTTTAGAGACTTCATCAGTCTCAACATCTACTGGCTCAGAAGGGTGAACTACAGTATGTTCACTATCAAACATAGTTACCTTGTTGTCTACCACTTTACCATTCCTAAGGGTTCTAATTGCGTTCACATGATTTGATGATTTCTTACTAGAAGATACTTCATGAACTCCTCTAGGATTGGGTTGGCTCTGATTATGAAACCTAACTTTTTCTCTTTCTCTCAAAGACTCAGCGATTTGACCAACCTGGGTTCGTAAATCATTAATAGCCTGAAAGTTAGCCTGGATCATCTTTTTATTGTCTTCTAAATCTTGTTTCACCGATTGCTGAAACTCTGTAAAGTTCTGATGTAATGAGGCGACAGACTCTGCTAACATCATGATTGTCTTATCTATCGGATTCTGAACTTGTGCCGGTCCAGAAGGATTCTTAGTTTAACCAAAATCTGGGGGAACCCTAGAATTACTAGACTGACCTTGCCTCTGGCCCTTAGACCAAGAAAGGTTAGGATGGTTTCTCCAACCAGGGTTATAGGTTTCTGAATAAGGGTCAAACTTCTGATGATTAACAAATCTAGTGTTATTATAAAGAGCATAAGCTTGCTCTTCAACAGGTTGTCCTTCCCAAAATTATTTGGGCTCCATTCAACAACTAGATTGACTCAGTTCTAAAGATTCTAACCTTTTCGATATAACTGTTATTTTAGCATATGATTCAAAAGATCCTTCAACCCTATTGACATTTCCTCTACTTAGAAGAATTGTTTTCCGGGGATCCCTACTATTTTCCCACTGCTGGGTTTTTTCGACGATTTCGTTCAAAAATGTCATCACACCATCGACCATTTGATTTTCAAACCCACCTGTGGATAAAGACTAAACCATGGTTGTTGTCGAATAATATAAACCCTCGTAGAGGATATGAACTAGCCTTATTTTTTCTAAACCATGATGAGGACATTGTGATAATAAGTCATTGAACCTTTCTAAATACCTATATAAAGATTCTCCCTCTTGTTGAGTAAATGTGCAAATCTGCTGCCTAATAGATGATGTTTTGTGCCTAGGGAAAAACTTATGGAAAAAGGCAGATGTAAGTTGTTCATAGGTTTCAATTGACTCGGAAGTCAAACTATATAGCCAAGATTTGGCTTAGTCTCTTAGTGAAAAAGGAAATAGTCTAAGTTTCAATGCTTCATCATCTAGGTCCTTAATCCTGATGGTACTACATATTTTCTCAAAATCCCTATCATGGAAATAGGGGTTTTCACTTAGAAGATTGGGAGCATCTGTATGGTCCCAGGTTTCAACTCATAGTTTGCTTTAGTTTCAGCTAACTTGATACATGATGGACGAGAAGTCCTAGTCGGGTTCAACAAAGCTTTTAAAGTTGTCATTGTTAGCACTATCAAGGGCCTAGCAGTAACTTCTTTACACAGTGTCAAGTTCTCAAAATTAAAATTTCCAAAAACAGGGTCCTCAAAAGAAGAGTTTTCGAGGTCCTCGTTTCCAGGGATAGAACTACTAGGGTTGTCACTAATCAAACGACCTAGAGTGTCTCTTTTCCAAGCTCGCTCAGTGATGACTTTGAGCGGTTTACACTAAAAAAAAGATAGAAAAAATAAACCCTAATTGGAAGAGAATTCTAAATAATCACAAGCAAGGCTGACTCAACCAAATCAAACCTATTGAATCTAGCAAACAAAAAGCATGATGGCTCAACTTAGATTGGTTCTAGACCATCTTCTATTTTTTCAAAAGGCAACTAGTTACAGTTTTAGCAAACCTCTTAGAACGATCCGAATTAGATTAAGTCGAAGAGAAACAGGATAAGATCTAAGGAGCTTTGATAACCATGTCTCTTTGGCAACTTTTCCCTGGGTTACAAGGCGGCTCTAATCAACTTAAAATAATTTTCCTGAACTTTGAGTTAGGCTAACAAAGTAACCAATACAGTCCTTTTGAAAGAGTTTCCTATAAGCTCGTTACCTTATCAGTTTTTTTCTAGTCAAAATTTTAAGGTTTAGGTTCGTGTTTGGTAACATGTTCCTAAAGCGGGCAAGAAGGAAACGGTGATGAAATCCGAGTCCTTATCTTATATGGCCAGTTCTTTCCCTCTAAAAAAGTAAATTCGTATTCAGGTCCTTAGTATATATGCATATGAAGGAATTCAGTAAACCCACTTGCAGAGGATTCGTGGGTTGATAGAGTCTTACCTCCCGTACCAGACGGGGGATGAATCGATTGTAGTCGACTCGGGCCACTAACTCCTGTGTCGGTTTACGAACCCGTGGGCCGAGATAATATCGTAATTGTCGTCCTTCCCTGTTGCAGTTTATATTTAAATTACTCTTCCGTAGGGTTTAAAATAATAATAATGTCAAAAATCCAAAAATAAATTCCAAAAAGTGTCCCAAAATAAAAGAAAAATTACATAAATAATAAAAATTTCCTAATACAATTTTCTAAACAAATAAAATCTAAAAAAAATAAAATCTAATTAAAAATAAAATTCGTTGTCTTCTTTTCCATTCTTTAAGTTTTAACTTTAACTCCAAGTCTTTAATCACCAAATTCTTTGGCTCTATTTCCTTTCAATCCAAAATCCAAAACCTGTAGCAAAAAGAGAAATACCTAAAGAAACATAAAATAAAACAAAGTAAAAAATAAAAATCTAATTAAACTAACTAACCTAAAAAATAACTAAAAACAAGTCTGCATCGGCGGTGCCAAAAATTTGATCATTTTAGAATAGTGGTAACAGGTTCGATATTCAGACTTGTAAAGATTTGATTTTTAAACCTAATTTTTAATAACTAAAAATAAAACAGATTAAAGTAAAATTGATTTCAAATTATGGGAAGTAAGGATTCCACCATTCGCCAATTTTTCAAGTGATAAAAATCTTGCAACTCGTATATTCAGTTTATCCAAAATATTGCCAAAGTTAGGTTTTCAAAATAATAGTTGTAAATCGAAAGCATGTGACATCAAAAGCTCGAAACTCAACATGACCCATCAAAACAAAACACAACTAATTGATAAAAACCTTTTTTTTTTCAATTTAATTAAAGCAAATAATTATGAAAGAATTGCAAAAAATAAATAAAATAAGAATTACCACTTTATTATTGGAAAAATAGCTTCCTCTGTCGCCCCAGTGATGGTGATTAGCTCATCATGTTGGAAACACTCTTCAAATAATTTTTCATAGCTCAAAAAGTGTTTACAATAATGAAACAAAAGTAACACAGGAGAACTGATACGCTTATAAGCGTTACAAAGTGTGCGGCTGAAGAGAAAATAAGACAGAAGAGAAAAGAACGGACTGCAGCCGCTTCAGAATTTCGAAAGAATTTACAACGGAATCAACGACTGTTCTCTGGAGCCTTTTGTTCTTCGTGTGTTCTTCACCAGCAGAATTTCTGTTTTCTCCTGAATTTTTTCAGTGATCTCTGGCTTGCTTGTTTCTTGATATTCTTTGTTATTTATAGGATTAGTGAACCCTAATAACTCTTCTTAACCGATTAGAACACAAAGAACAATCCAAATCCAACTCCAAATCTTTGTTAATCCGAATTCGAGAGTAACTTTCTTTTCCGGCTGTCTTGGCTTTTCCAGCGAACTTTACGGCGTGAATACTCAGACTTGACGTGTTTTAACCTATCTTGATTGTCTCTTCAGTTTGAGATATCATAGACACGCTTTAACTCCCTTCAAACTATATTCCCAACTAAACCAGAATTTGTTGCTTACGTGAAGAAATAGTTCCCGCCTCTTCCGGATTTTAAATTTGAAAGGCGGTGCCCCCAATCCAACTGGTGGGTGCCTTTATCAATTTCTGGGTGCCTTTAGTAATTTTTCAGGGTGCCTTTAACAACTTTTTGAGCTGATTTTTCCGCAAATATTTATTTCTCAAAAATACCTACAAAGACATAAAAACTCGTAAATAGTATAAAATCAAGCATTAACAAAATAGAGAATTTAGCACAATTTAGACACAAAAATGTGTCTATCAAAGTGTTAGTAATTGTTCCCACTTTGAATAAGGTTGAATGGACGGTTGCTCAACCCACCACTTCTCTACTCAAATGTTGGTCAAACTTTCCAGAGTTTTCTCTTTTGTGGATGCATTGCTGCACCACATGTCGCAGACCACCAGACCAATATCCTAATGAATATCCCCCCATTTGTGACATCTTTGATGTCTAGTGTAATTTTTGTAGTATTAAGTACTATTGACGTTAAGTCGGATGAGGCTTGTTTGATTATTCTTTTGACTAAAGACTTGTCTTGCTTGACTAACCTGATGAGTCTAGCAAGACCAACTTAATTTAAAATATATATTTATTTTATTTTATTTATGAAGACAATGTGAGTTCAATTATGTCAATTAGCATTGACATGTTTTGTAGAAAAATAAGTGTATCATGTTGAGTATAAGCATATATTTAGCATGTTGAACACAAGAATATGTATGTAAGGCCACACATGAAAATATATGTGTGTGAGGACACAGACAAACATCTATGAGTAGGCCTGGTATGGCCTTTGAGGTTTGGAAACTTGGTCGGACAAGTTAGGGTTTGGATGAACAAGCTTATCTAGGTAGATATGACGAATAATCTTAGATAGGTGCTAAGGCAGACAAGCAAATATTGCTAATTAAGACGGACAAGCTTTGGTAACTTGGACGAACAAGCTTTGTACGTGAAGCTAAAGCGGAAAAGGTAAAGGGTTAAGCTAAGACGCAGATGAACTGTGACTTTAAGCTAAGACGCACATGAACTCTGGCCAAAGTCTAAGATGCACATGAACTGTGGCCATAGGCTAGCTAAGGCGGATAAGAACCATGGCTATATCCTTTGCAACGCTTATAAGACGGACAAGTATTGCTCTAAAGCAGGACAAGCTTAATAGCCTAACCAGGACAAGATTTGTATCACCTAAGACATACAAGGTAAGGGGGCATTACCCCCTTGGACTTAAACGGATAAGAGAATTCTTGTGAAACTTTGTCGTCATAAAATTTAGATTCAGGATTCCCAATGAAAATGATGTAACATCTTCATACGGAATCCGTTTTTATTGATCTACCCCTACTTTTTGATGCCCATAAGACCAGCTACCTCCTATCTTGACATGATTTGAGTTTTGAGTTCGTTCAAGGCCTCAAAAAGACTGAATAGACTAAAGTCATGAAGAATTTAGGAATTTTTCAGCTGCGACTTAGTTGAATGTTTTGATCATATTTCTTAGATCGTTTGTCTGATTGATGTTATTTTTTAGTATGTTGTAGAGGACATCCATACGAAGAGTTTGGTATATAACTCGTCCCTAGATTCATCACCAATTGCTCCCAGATCACGATGTTGTACAGGAAAGTGCAAAATCGTATCTGACGGGTTTAATGTATAAACGCCTTTTTAGGTATTTGGACCATTCATTTGCGTCTTGAGTGCTAGATAGTAAATATTTACTATTTTATCCCTGAAAAAAACCCATTATCTACAACTGCATAACTCAGTATTTATCTATCTATATATGTATATGTGTGTGTGTGTGTGTGTGTGTGTGTGTGTGTGTGTTGTATGGCTTAGTACCTAATCCTGTAGTAAATCTTCATTGATTAGACATCTCTTAGATGGGTTTCCCACTAGTATAGAGCGACATTATCCTCAGAAAGCCACTGTGCTGGTACAACTCCTCCCAGAAGTTCTCTGACTATACAGAATATTCAACACATACTCTTGTGCTACTCTCTTCCTTGACCTTGTTCTTGAATAACAAAGCTCCTAGATATAATGTCTACTAGTATAAAGCAACTTGAACCTAGCTCCTAGATGGATTGCCCACTACTATAGAGCAACTCGAACCTTTTCCAAGTGCAATAATTCTGCAACTAAATTCCTTGAACTCGTTTCATATATACATATCAATATTGAGACTTCTATTGAGCAATATTGATTCCTTATTGTATTCACGGTATCTATGTAGACCTTCAGTACTTGAGGTCTATTTATCAATAGTGAGTTATTGAACTCATCCATACCCACTCTCGGTTGAGTCGTATGGATCTACTATTGTTATATATATAATACATTGGTATTAAGATTCCCATTGAGAAATATTGATGTATTATTGTCTATACAATATTGTAAATATATATATATATATATATATATATATATATATATATATATATATATGTAGAATCTTCAGCATTACTGAATTTATCCGTGTCTACTCTCAGCTGAGTCACATGGATTTATAGTAATATTTTCTCCTATAAATTGGAATTGAATGTTGATGTGTTCATCTGTTGTAATCATATATGCCTTAAAAACAAGTATGCGTCAAAGATATTACCAGGAGGCAAAAGATAAGTAGTTTTCCTTTATTCTTGAATTTTAAATTTCAAAAACTTGTTAGACATACTATGACCATCTAGTGCTTACTACGAAACATTACTTTTCCGCACTAAGTAGGAGACTTAATGTTGATGGTGGATTTTTGACAAAGGCGACAATCATGAAAAAATATATTTTTAGTCCTGTATCAGAAATATTAAATTTTACGTGTATTTTCATCTTGCAAAGAATTTAAGAATATACGTACTAATTGTAATGGGTATTCATGCATATAACTATCTATATATGAATAACTGTATATGTGTTTCACCCGCTGAACTTAGAAAATATATATGTGCAGAAATTTTACTATAAATGCAGTATTTACTTATGTATAAAATTCTCAGAATATTACTGGTGTGGTGTTTGTTACAATACTCCCAGATGTTCTTTAATTTATAGAACAAATTTCAAGCTCCTGGATGTATTGCTAGTATAGAGCAACTTGATTCTTCTTTAGTGCTATATTCCACAACTGAATTCCTAGATATTGCTTTATATCAATATCATACTATCATGAATGATATTGATTCACTATAATGCTTGTACAAGCCTGTACGAAAAGCACATGACAAGTTTCTAGTGGCAAGACTATCCACATCAAAATTCACATTAAGAAAAAGTAGCATTGATGGATTTTATGCACCAAAATTTTATGTCCTCGAGCTTACATGAGAGCGTTATCTAATACGAGTGACAAGTACTTACTAAATTTTCCTTTTAAATTTCATTAAAGGAGACTGTCACCATCATAGATATATAATATATACATCTAACTTCGAATACAGACTCTACTAATGGCAATTGGTGCTCTACACTTATCCTTATCGCCTTTATATCTACACACACATATATGCTAGAGCTTCACCCAGTTGAACTCAGTATTCTATATACATATATTTACTTTGTTGATGGTGGGTCTTTTCCAAGGCAAAAATTGTAAAAAGTATGTTTCTGACTCGGATTTCAGAAATATTAAACTTTAGTATTCTACAAAGAATTTTAAAGTCATGATAAGTATCCATGCATGTCTCTCTCTGTATATATAATCGTATGAATGCTTCACCCGGATGAACTGAAAAATATATATATACTACCATGATTATTGTATAACTCAGTATCCGTCTATGTATAAAATTCTTAGAATAACACTGGTGCTTGTTACAACATCCCATATTTTCTATGATTTTTACACAATAAATCTCAAGCTCCTAGATGGATTGCCCATTAGTGTAGAGCAACTTGAGTATCTTACTGCTATATTCCACGGCTTAATTCCTAGAAAAATTACCTTGTATCAATACTCATGCTCAACTAAATGATATTGATTTACTACTGTACCTATACAAACCTTTATAGAAATATGTATCAAGCTGCATATAAATGTACTTGAATGAAACACCACAGTTGTGCCTGGATATCAAGTCAAAAACTATGCTAAACCCAAAACAATTGAGCCCTCAGTAGCCAAATCTAACCTTGGCAGAGCTTAAAAGTCGTATCTCTCATGATTAGTTGCATTAAAGGGTTAAAAATAATAAAACCCTGACCTTTTGGGCCTAAACGACTGATTTGGGCCATTTAAAAAAAAGAAAAGGAAAGTCTTTATTATACTTAACTTGGACGACCAAAATGAATTCCGTGGTCGACCAACTTGGTCGACCAAAATAAATTTCGTGGTCGACCACCCTACTTCCTGCCTGACCAAGTTTGCCGGATAAAATACTCTTCATGGCTGGCAGCCAAACCCCCTTGGAAGGTCGTAAATAATATACCAATGGTGTTGTAAAGTTATGCAACACAAATAAGTGTTGCGAATTTAGGGATGGGAGTCCCAGCTTTTGTTCTGCAACATTCCAAACCTAAGGCTGGGAGTCCCAACTTCTTCCTTATATTTAAAAGATGTATACGACATACTTCACATGTAGCCTTCTAAATACATTATTTTTGACTGAACACATATGGTTTATAATGTGTAACTGACATAATAAGCCATATTTTCATAAAATTTGATATATTACATATAACATACCATATATGCAATTAACATACGGTTGACCATGGATGGGTCACCATAGCGTCTGGTCAAAAATATCTTTTTTCATGTGGCTTCACATATATGTCTTGCTACATATGCTTGAACACTTCAATACCTATATTTTTTTCTTCCTCATTCTTTTATGACTATCCACCACCTCTCGTTGATGACGTACAAGACAATGTTTGAACTACTCAATGCCGAAATCCGGCATCACCTATTCACTCAAGCAAGTCAATACTGATTGACACGATTAGAATCTCACTACTTTTCAGAGACTTAAAATAAAATAAAATAAAATAAAATGCATGTTTTATTTTAGTTTTCCTATTGTCTACAAGTCTCACTAGTCTTGTCGGACCCATCAAGACTTATCAGTCATGACTAGTCGACTAGTCAGGAATGACAAACCACTAGTTAACTAACTAACTAAGAAGGTCTCATTTGACTACACAGTAGTAATATTTAATTCTAAAAAAATTGTACGAGACATCAAAGATGGCACAAATGGGGATATTTAATTACTAGGTGATCGATTGTCATCCAAGCAAAAGTATTTCAAGTTCTTTCACTTTACAATAATAAATAAGAGTATAGTTATAAGAACAGATTCGATCCACAGGGAGATATGGGTTGTTAAGAGACTTTTGATTTCTTAAGTAACTGGGGGTTTAAGATGATTAATAAATTCAAACTAAAATAATAGCAGAAAATAATTTAAGATTGTAAACAATATAATGAGAATATTGTTTAGAGAGTTCTTCTTATGTCATCAAACATGTTATCAATTAAATCAAACTCAATATTCAATTTTTCTCGATATCAATAACCCTAAAGCGTCCTATCGCAGGTCTACTCCGGCAAAATTTCTTTTATCAAAGGCGCAAGAGCCGCTCTTTAAATCCTTTTCACTAGATAACTTGGCGTAAAAGCCACTCAAATTTAACCCAATAAAAGCAATGGTATTTATGAGTTGAGGTTATTCTGAGCAATCCGGCGCAAGAGCCACTTAGATTTAACCTAGGTCACGCTTCTACACATAATCTCATGGCAACATCCCATCATTAGAAGTTATGTTATGCTACTAGTAACAAGGGTCTTTCGCCAATTCCGGATCTCATACCCTAGTTTAGTTATAGATATGAATTTATGATTATTTAATTTTCAACTTAAACAAGCAATAATTCAATCATACATGGCGTTATAATTAGTAGAATATAAGCGATATTAAAGAAAATATGAATACTAAGAATGAATGCTTTAATTAATAATTATGTTTTAGACTTCGTACTACATATCTAACCAATGAAATTAAATTATCTCATAATGGATTTATTAAAATCCATGAAAAATAATAAAGAAGAAAATAAAAAGAAACTCTAGGTTGTAGAAAAGTCTCCAACTCCAAAGCTCCTCTTCTTCTCTTCTTAAGTTATGATATTATATTATCTCCAATAGAAATGAAATTGTCCTTTATATATATCCCAAAGGTGGAAGTGCCCGTGCTCAAATCCCGGTCGAAATATGTTTTTAGAACTCGCCAAACTAGCCAAAACGTGAACAAGTGCTAAAACTTAAACCTCACATCCATTGGGCTTGCGTCAGCTGTGGAAGGCCCATCCCAAAGTGTTGTTGTAAAACTTAAATTGGCTTGTCATCTCTTGGGAACTGACAACCCATTATATAATTTCTTTTCTCATCGGTGATTTGTTGAGTTTTCCTCCCGATGGCTTTCTCATCGAGAAAAAAATTCTTATGACTTTTCATGTTTTCTCCCAGGTTTCCTATTTTTCTTCTGAGTTTTCAACTCAAGTTATTTACTTTCTCTCTGTCTCCTCTTATTCCCTATCTAACTCAACCTCTCAACAACTCTTCTAAAACTCAAACCTTCCTCCATAACTTTCTATTACAGAACCAGCACCTTGAACTCAACTATCTGCGTCACCAACTGCCAATCCGTAGCCACCAAGCATTATAGACGTTATCTTCCCTCTTCCATCAAAAGCTCATCCAACAGCGTCACTGATTTTCTAGCTTCTCCCTCAATCACAAACTCCATCAAACACTACAGCACACCAACCATAACAGGTCGAATTTCTCTTCCCTATGTCTCCCTTAATGCTCGATTTATATCCCATCACTGCATGTACAACTCTATAAACTACAGACTTTGTTCGAGCTCTCTATTATCACTGGCAGCAACACAAACTCCCACAAGTTCCACTTCAACATCACAGGCCATTAATGGCAGTTAGAGCTAGCTCATCTCTGATTCAAATTCTTCTTGCAGCTACCAGCTCCATCTTTTCTAACCATTATATCATGCCTGGTCTCAACTTTAGCTCACTATCTCGTCTACTCTAATTCAATCAACCAAGGAAACTCGAACTCAACTGATTCCACCCATAACAACGTCCACTAGTAATTCATTGCAGCCATCTCTATCAATAGAAACCCTTGTGTGAATACCAAATCTCTACAATACACGTATTAGTACTAGTTATCAAAAAAAGACTTCTCAAATTACAATAACTCGATTAGTAATGAATCAACACCTAAGGGAACTCTATTTAATATCTCGAGAAAAAACAACGGCTCAAAACAGTTTTTACTGACGGTCAATCTGACATGAAAGATGGTGCAGAACTGACCTCAGTACTGCATGAGAGACTCACAAGTTACAGGACAATGGCTTAGAATTGACAAGAACTTGACACATGGCGTAGAACCGACATTAATACTACATGAGAGACACGTATCAATCATGCAAACTAGGGGACAAAGAAGTCAATGCATGAAAGAAAAGGAGTCAAAGCGTGATGTATCATTCCCGCAAGACACGTGTCAGACAAGCAATAATTTGAGAAAAGATTAACGGTCCAAAGCTTATCTATTCCATATCAAGTCTACGAGAATATCACGAGAAAAGGTGAGACCGCAAGAAGAACGCAATCAACCATGTAAAAAATCAAATAAAACAAGAAATGTCCTCATTATAACCTGCGGGATACACAAGAATTATACGGGACAAATATTATGATAAGATGTAGATAAGACTAATAGCTGGACAGATAATATTTGATGGGACCCTCTTAGAATTATATAAATGCTAAACTCAGAAATAGAAGAAGGTGTCAGAAAAAATTGAAGAAAAAGAATTAGACTAAGAAAGAGATATTAGGTAATAACAGATATAACATTTGCTTCTCATATTCATTATCTCATATGTAATCAATTCAATCTTAAATAAACAATGCTTTTTATTTAATGATTTACTCTTTTAATCATAATGTTTTATCAACAATTAATTTAAATGGTTGTGTCACTAGATTTTAGTAATCACAATTTGGCGCTAGAAACATGGAGAGGTAAAAGAATTTATCCTACATGTTCCCAATTAGACAATTTTTACGCTTTTTATACAGTTATTTGGATCTGGTGTTTTATAAAAATAAATTTGCTAATCTATTTTACTTGATGTTATAAAAACTTCTTTTTTATTTGATTGATACTTTAAAATTTCTATAATATGGATCTTGGAACTGTTTAAATTTTTATATATTTAATCTAATCATTTAATCTTTGATTTAAGATTTTCTGATCAAATTTTTGATCTTAGAAATTTTAATACAAAAATCTAAACCTTTTTCTATTGATGAAATATTGATTTAAATCGAATTCAAATTTTTAGAGATTATACACCGATTCAAATGAATTTGCATTTAAATTTGATTTTACATCAATCATATTGTTTTATACACATATTATGGATATTATATTTTCTGAATCATTGCCTTTACTTAATTAGATTGACAATAGAGATAGAAAAATCAAAAGAAATGATCAACAATCAGAGCATCAACAAAGAAATACCTACAACATCCAGAGTATTAACTCAGAGTCAAATGGAAAAAGTCAGTTCAGTAGATAAGATGGTAAATGGAAAATCAAATGACGAGGCTGAACAAAATAACACCCAAAAGGAGATTGAAGAAATAGAGATAGTTGTAAATAACAGAACTCAGAAACAAGCAAGAATTGATAAGGAAGCATTTGTTATAGCAAATGACACTGTAAGAAATCTGGTCAATCAAAATGTAGAGTCTGCAAGAAATATTCTTAATAAGAAGACGAAGAAATTTTAGAGGAAATAGTAGAAGAATCCCAAGTACCGCAACCCCTGTACAGAATGCCACAAAGTAGAAATAAAGATACTGAAGTCACGGACGTTGTTCCTATGCAAACAAAGGAACCGAAAAATGATAATCAATTTCAAAGGACAAACAGAATGAAATAAATACAAAGACCATTGGATAAAATAATAAAACTGAACATCCCTACTAATCAACCAATTGACAACAATAGGGCAGCATAACAACCACATGAGGAACTACCACATAATATAATTGATCCTCTCGCCAATTATTTGGAGAATCGGATGAAATGTGTCAATGTCAAAAGGCTTATGCAGAAACAATCACTCTTCTAACACAAGAAAATCAATTACTCAGGGATAAAGTAAGGCATGATGCTGATGTACTAATTTCCAAACTACATAGACAGGAAGTGAATTCTAAAGAAGGTTCTCATGGATGGGGGAAGTTCATTTAATGTGTTGTTTTATGATATATTTCAAAGAATGGGGTTTAAGGATGATCAACTTACCCATTCATGCTACATCAGTTATGGATTCACTAGAATAGCTTCAAAACTAAAAGGAGAAATTTTACTTGAAGTCATAGCGGGACCAACAAACATCCTTACAAAATTAAGTATAGTAGAGGCACCGTCTCTATATAATGCAATCATTGTAAGACAGTGGGTTCATCGTTAGAAAGGAGTAACTGCAACTTATCATCAGTATTTACGGTTTCCAACACCACAAGGAGAAATGGAAACTAAATGAGATCATATTATAACAAGAGCTTCCATTATCATAGTAGCACAGATGAATAAGAAATGCACCCAAAAACTCCACAAAGAAAAAAGTAACGAAAAATCAAAACCAAAGATGAAGCAATCAACCAGTACATGGTTGAAACTGCGGGAAAAAGTTTATCGAACATTACGAATGTTGATTCCAAAAATGATATATCAAAGCTGGAGCAAGTGACAACATGCTCAAATGACAATTAAAGGGAGCTCCTCATCTTTTAGAAGCCCTCAAACCTACCTTTTCAGCAATTGAAGAAACCAAAAATATCAATATAGGAACACAAGAATTCCCAAAAATGATCAAGATTGGGAACTTAATGGAATCATAATGGAAACATAATTTGATTAATTTACTCATGGAATATGTTGATATTTTTTCTTAGAAAATGGGAGATATTCCAGGCATTGATCCAAATATTGTTCATCACGAATTGCATATACATTCAGGAACGACTCCATTTCGGCAACGCATACGCAAGGTAACTCCGGAATATCATCTATCAGGTGAAAAGGAATTCAAGAAACTTCTGGATGTGGGATATATTCGAGAAGTGAGGTACCCAACTTGGATATAAAATATGGTGATTGTACCAAAGAAAAATAGAGGGGTAAGAATTTGTATAGACTTTACCAATTTAAAGAAGGCATGTCCAAAAGATAGTTATCCGCTCCCTAGCATTGATCAACTAGTGGATGTAGTTGAAGGACATGAAGCGTTATCCTTTATGGATGGACATTTAGGGTACAATCAAATTGCCTTAGCTAAAAAAAAATCAAGAACATACTGCATTCTTTACCCCACATGGCTTATATTGTTATACTAGGATGTCATTTGGACTAAAGAATGCGGGGGCAACATACCAGCAACTTGTGGATGCAGTTTTTAAACCATGGATAGGCCGCACATTGGAGGTTTATGTAGATGATATGCTTGTAAAAAGCAAATTTTCAAAAGATCGTCTATAGGATTTAAAAGAAATTTTTGAAGCCTTACGCAGATACAAAATGAAAGTCAACCCAGATAAATGCATTTTTGGAGTTACATCAGGAAAGTTGTTGGGATGCTTTGTCATTAAAAATGGTATTGAAGTTGATTCGGGTAAACTACAAGCAATTGTAAATATGTCATCTCCGAGAAATGTCAAAGAAGTACAGAAATTAAATGGATGCTTATCTGCACTTAATAGATTCATTGCAAGATCATATGATAAATGTAAACCACTTTTGACACTTTAAGGAAGAGGGGAAAATTTGAATGGAATGAAAATTGCGAGCAAGCCTTTCAAAATACCAAAGCTTATCTCGCAACAATACCAACATAACAAAAACATATCCAGAGGAGGTGTTATCTTTAAACATAGATGTAACAGAAAATGTTATAAGCGCGGTATTAGTATGAACAAATGAGAAAGTGGAAAGACCAGTATATTATATCAGCAAAACTCTTAACCCAGTTGAAAGAAACTATACTAAAATTGAACAATTGGTGCTTGCATTGGTTTTTTCCACACAAAAGCTTCGAACCTATTTCCTAACACATTATGTTCGGGTGCCAAGTAAAGCTTTATTGGAATATGTGCTAAAAAATACGGGAAAAATAGAAAGAATTGCAAAATGGAATGCATGATTGCAATAATTACACATTTTGTTCGAGATACAAACTGCACAAAAATCACAAGTTTTAGAAGATTTTCTTGCGGACTTACCATTAGATGATAAATCAGAAATTCAAAATATGTCGGGGGAAGAAGAAGATGAAGATGATCCGCAAGATGTTTTAGATTCTGTTAATTCTCACAGATGGGAAGTATTTTTTGGTGGAGCACGAAATAAAGATGGAGCGGGAATAGGAATTGTGATTACTTCTCCTACTGGAGATAGAATGGTGCATGCATTCCGCTTGGAAATTGAGGAGCATACAAATAACATAGCGGAATATGAGGTTGTAATTCATGCACTCAGACTTATCAATGAATTGGGAATAATTGATGTACGACTTACAAATGATTCACAATTAGTAATTCGATAAGTTGAATTGAAATATCATGCTTTGGACGAAGATTTGATAGCATACAAGAATTTAGTTCAACAATTAGCATCTCAAATCCCGAACATCATTTTCCGACATTTTCCTATAGAGAAAAATCGTCATGCTGACGCCTTAGCATATATCTCATCGATGTTAAAAGATCAAAACACATCGACAATTAAAATTGGACGAATATATGAACCGTCAATCAGAGTACAATCGATAGAGAATCTGGAAGAAGATGTGGATGGAGATCTTGAAGATATAACCATAAAAGATGATGCAACTCTTCCACATGGATCAGAAGAATCACAGCCTGAACAAGATTGGAGGCTCCCTTTGTACCAATATTTGCAAAATAGAATATTACTCGCAAATACGAAAGATTCAAGAAAATTCAATCCAAGTATGTAAATTATCAATTACGGGACGGAATTCTATACCGCAAATCATTTCTTGGACTTTTGCTTCGATGTTTAACAAGAAAAGAGGGACAACGCATCCTTACTGATATTCATAGTGGAAGACGCTCACTTGCACTCAAGACAAGAATGCAAGGATGTTATTGGCCATATATGAATAGAGATACAACTCATCCCGCAAGGAGGTGTGAAAAATGTCAACGCTTTGCTAAAAGGATCAAAGCTTCAGCAACATAACTCAATTCTGTACTAAGCCCATGGCCATTTGCAAAATAGGGATTAGATATAGTTGGACCATTAGTAAAGGGTACACTGAAAAGAAAATACATGATTGTAGCAACCGACTATTTCACTAAATGGGTCGAAGCAAAAGCTCTAGATCGAATCAGAGATACTGATGTCTTTGAGTTCTTGTTCGAAGACATAATTTGTAGATTTGGAATCCCGGTGGCTATAGTTTTTGATAAGGGACAACAATTACAAGGTAAAAATATTGATATTCTTTTTGAAGTATTTAATATTCAAAAGAACAAGTCCAGCCCTATTTATCCCCAAAGTAATGGTCAAGCTGAAGCAACAAATAAAACCATTGCTATAAATTTGAAAAAGACTCTAAATGGGTATCATAAAAGATGGTGAGAACAACTCCATAATAATTTATGGGCTTGTCGTAAACATAGCTGCAACAGAAAATGTTATAAGCGCGGTATTGGTACGAACAAATGAAAAAGTGGAAAAACCAGTATATTACATCAGCAAAACTCTTAACCCAGCTGAAAGAAACTATACTAAAATTGAACAATTGGTGCTTGCATTGGTTTTTTCCACATAGAAGCTTTAAATCTATTTCCTGACAAATTATGTTTGGGTGCCAAGTAAAGCTCCATTGGAACATGTGCTACAAATGCGGGAAAAGTAGGAAGAATTGCAAAATGGAATGCACGATTGGAAAAATTCAACATTTTGTTCGAGATACAAATTATACAAAAATCACAAGTTTTAGCAGATTTTCTTGCGGACTTACCATTAGATGATGGATCCGAAATTCAAAATATGCCGGGGGCAGAAGATGATCCGCAAGATGTTTTAAATTCTCTTATTCCTCGCAAATGTGAAGTATTTGTTGATGGAACGCGAAATAAAGATGGAGCGGGAATATGATTGTGATTACTACTCTTACTGGAGATAGAATGGTGCATGCATTCCGCTTGGAATTTGAGGAGCATACGAATAAGCCGAATATGAGACTGTAATTCATGCACTCACTTATCTGTACGACTTACAAGGGATTCACAATTAGTAATTCGACAAGTTGAATTGAAATATCATGATTTGGACGAAGATTTGATAGCATACAAGAATTTAGTTCAACAATTAGCATCTCAAATCCCGAACATCATTTTCCGACATTTTCCTAGAGAGAAAAATGGTCATGATGACGCCTTGGCATATATCTCATCGATAATAAAAGATCAAAACATATCGGCAATTAAAATTGGACGAATATATGAACTGTCAATCAGAGTACAATCGATAGAGAATGTGGAAGAAGATGTGGATGAAGATATTGAAGATAAAACCATAAAAGATGATGCAACTCTTCCACATGAATCAAAAGAATCACAACCTAAATAAGATTGGAAGCTCCTTTTGTACCAATATTTGCAAAATTGATTATTACCCGCAAATACGAAAGATGCAAGAAAAACTCAATCCAAGTATGTAAATTATTATTTGCGGGACGGAATTCTATACCATAAATCATTTCTTGAACCGTTGCTTCGATGTTTAACAAGAAAAGAGAGATAATGCATCCTGACGGAAGAGGCTCACTTGAACACAAGACAAGAATGCAAGGATATTATTGGCCATATATGAATAAAACTGCAACTTATCTTCCAAAGAGGTGTGAAGAATGCCATTGCTTTGCTAAAAGGATCAAAGCTCCGGTAACAGAACTCAATTTTGTACTAAGCCCATGTCCATTTGCAAAATGGGGAGTAGATATAGTTGGACCATTAGTATAGGGTACACAGAAAAGAAAATACCTGATTGTAGCAACCGACTATTTCACTAAATGGGTCGAAGCAAAATCTCTAGCTCGAGTCAGAGATACTGATGTCTTTAAGTTCTTGTTTGAAGACATAAGTTGTAGATTTGGAATCCCAGTGGCTATAGTTTCTGATAATGGACAACAATTACAAGTTAAAATTATTGATATGCAAAAGAACAAGTCCACCCATATTTATCCCCAAAGTAATGGTCAAGCTGAAGCAACAAATAAAACCATTGCTATGAATTTGAAAAAGAATCTAGATGGGCATCATAAAAGATGGTGCAAACAACTCCACTATACTTTATGGGCTTATCGTACAACAAGGAGAGGAGTAACTGGCGAATCACCATTCCTTCTTACTTACGGAGCAGAAGCAGTTATCCACACAGAAATCATTTTACCAACTACAAAAACATAAGCTTGGGAAAAGAATTTGAATATAGATTTGATACTTCAAAGGTTGGAATATTTAAAAGAAAGACGAGAGACTGCGCTCCAAAAAATGGAAAAATGTCAAAGAAGATTATCAAGAGAATATAACAAAAAAGTGAATTTGCAGGTGACTTTGTAGGAGGACAATATGTTCCACGTCAAATCCCGGAATACCAAAGAGATAAAAAGGCAAAGAAATTTGCACCTACATGGGGAGGACCTTACATCATTCAAGATATTGCGGGACAGGGGTATCCTATCTACGGAACATGAATGGAGAAGTATTGCGGCACCCATGGAATGTACAATACCTCAAACAATATTATCCATAAGAAAAATAAAGACATATCCTATAATAATAGCTTCAGTATCATGAAAATATACTAACAAATCACATTGCTTGATACTAGGTAAAGCATGAAAAATGCTATCTCTCTAGAAAATCCATGTAGAAGTATATGAGTGTATGACCAATGGATATTTCGTAAGCAAGAGATGTCTAACATGATATTTTACTTCTTATGAAAACAGGTACAATCATTCCCTGAACACGCTGCTTTCACAATTAGGACTGCATTATTAGCTTCCTTTTGGCCAAGGTGAAGTTGACCATGTGACTGTGCCCTCAAAGGCAACTCAAGGTATATTTTATGCCTTGTAGTTTCTCAATTCGTACACTCATAACAAAATTCAATTAAATGTATATATTTCTGAAATTAAAAACACACTGCTGATATATATATATATATATATATATATATATATATATATATATATAT
>JAJJMC010006585.1:2959237-3036094 GCA_023531435.1 Papaver californicum
ATATATATATATATATATATATATATATATATATATATATATATATGTGTATATGTATTCAAAAATATTGCAGGTACTATATTGTGCAGATCAGAGATTAATTTCAGCAAAGAAGTACACATGAGTGTCTAGATATGAAAAGTAATTACTGACGGACAGAAGAATCAATATTTGGAGAAGAATGTTTTGGAATTTCTTTACGGACATAATTTTTGGTAAATCCATCCTCATATACTCTATCTAAAGTGTTATTTATTGATTTAGCTACCCCTATGAAAGCTTCGGTTTTTAGCCAAATAGCTTTGGCGCGTGCGATTCCAAGCTCACGATTTAATTCATTCACTTGACCCATAGCTTCTTTTGCCCGTATATCCAACAAAGCAGCTTGATTCTCCCAATATTTGGCCCTTCCTTGTTGAATGACCAAATCATGTGCGGCATTGTCAGCTCTGAGAGTCTCCAGCTTCAGAGAAAAACAATCTCTTCATTAACTTCAATCACACGATTAGTCAGTCTTTGATTTCTATCACTCATCCTATTTACAAGATATGAACTCCCCGTTGATCCCATAAAGTATACTTTAGAGAAAGAAAAAATAATTAGGAACTCAAACGGATAGCAAATTCTTTGACATGAACCAACGAAAAGCCTCTTCTTCTTCACCAACAAGACTTTCATCTTTCGTTCTTCCTTTGCCCCTACTACTGTCTGAAGTACCCTCGGTTCCATTCTTATTGGCAGCGTCAGTAACACTTACACTTCTATTACCACCTTCATCAGTAGCAATGGTAGTAGTTACCTCAGATATCTTGTTTAAGCCTTAGATGTCTTCTTTTATAGTCTTCAAAGCTTCACCCTAAATTTCCTCTTTCTAGGTTTAGAATCCTTCTGGGACCGTGTTTCCTTGAGTTAGAAGTCAATTTCGTGTCCAAATATGTCCTAGAATAGTGTTAGGTTCGGCTGATTCGCTAGGAACACTTACTATCCGAACATTTGTCTGTAGACTCTTCGAAAATATTGATTTTTAGGCTTCAGGTTCGGATGATTCGAGCTGAACAATTATCAGCCGAACTTCTCTCTGTACACTCAAGTCTTTCAAACTCGTTTTGGCCATAACTTCTTCGTCTGATGTCGGAATGACCCCATTCTTTTTGTGTTGTCTTCGCTTTTCCATTATCTTCAAGATGATTATAAGAATTCGTGGATTGGAATAAGTATAATTTTGTCTTGGATCCTTCTCCACTAGTAGACTTCACCTCCTTGCTTATTCTAGTACTTTGTAGCTCATTTTTGGATGATTCACCTAGTATGACACATAAGATAGAAAACAAGAGTAATAAAAAGTAATATGCAAGAATTATAAATAAAACAAGTATGGATTTTACACTAGAAACATGTGAATTATGTACTTATCATCATAACATTAATAGATGCTCCTATATCTAGCAAATCTTTGTAAACCTGGTTTTACCAATTGTGCATGGAATCATAAAGCTACCGGAATCTTTTAATTTAGGTGGGAGTTTCTTTTAAACAAATACCAAAGCATTCTCCCCCACACTCATTACTTCATTACCGGTTAACTTATACTTATTTGTGCACAACCCCTTCAAGAACTTCGCGCAACGAGGAACTTGTTTGATTGCTTCAATGAGAGGAATGTTCACTTGGACTTTCGTGAAAACATCCAAAATATCTTTATCTTATTCCAATTTCTTATTAGATTTAGCGAACCTGCCAGGAAAAGGTAGGGGAGGAACGTAAGTAAAACATGAGATTGAGGCTTGTCTTTTGATACTTGGTCGTTTTTCGGAGAAGTTATGAGTTTTTCCTTTTTAGTCGGCTCTTTTAGAGACTTTTCATTACCTCGACGGTGATTTCTAGTTGCACAGTTTGTGTACCACTTCTAAGTGTTGCAGCATTAACAATCTCTCTTGGTTTAACAAGAGTCTGAGAAAGGAGTTTCCCACTATCTAGTATCTTCAACTGATTAATCTCACTTGCCATAACACCCATCTGCATAGCAACTCACTAATTACATTATCATTTTTCCGTTGATTTAGAACCACTAGTTGTTGATTCTGTTGTACCACGGAGATTAAAGTCTTCATCAAAGTAAGCATCTATGATGATTCTGAGTTTTGAGCTATTTGTGGTTGTTGTACTTGAGGTTGGAACTCACTAGAACGGTTATGAACATGATCTGCAATTTTAGCTTCCTTGACAGCATAACTAGAGTATGGCTGGTTTCTACATCCTTGATCATAGGTGTTGGAGTAAGGATTTGTTGGCTTGAGAATGGAGAATTTACGTGCACTACATGCTCATAAGCTCGACGTGATGGTTGTAATACCACAGCTGCAATTTGTTGTACCATTGATGTCAGGTTGCCTACTTGTTGACGTAGCTTAGTCATTTCGTCAACTTGATTAACTCTCTTGATAAATGGCTCTGATAAACAACTTGAGAATTGTTGCGAATTTGTTGTCATGTTCTCGATCAATTCTTTAGATTGTGATATTGTTTTGTTCATTAAATCACCACTACTTGCAGCTTCAAGGAGATTTTTTTCACCTGGTAATAAACCATCGTAAAAATACTGGATAATCAATGAGTCACCAAATTTATGATGCGGGCATCTGCCCACTAATCTCTTATAACATTCGCAGCATTCATACAATATTTCTCTTGCCATCTGTTTAACACCATAAATTAATTTTCAAATTTGAGTTGCCTTAGATGTAGGAAAATACCTCTTTAAAAAGAGTTATTCAAACCATTCCATGTTGTTACACTACCAGCAGGTAAATAGTATAACCATTCCTTAGAAGTGTCTACCAAGGAGAATGGAAAAGCCCGTAACATAGCTCCATCTGCATTAGTCTCTGTCGGTAGCATATCCATGCCCATGTTATGGAAATCCATTAGATACTTATTTGGATCTTCATTAGCCATTCCATGGAATTTTGGAAGCTCATCGGATCAACCATGACTTGATCTTGAAGTTGGATGTAGTTTGAATACATCATTCATGTGTATCCAGCTTGTGAGAAGCTAGTTTTTTTAGTGTACGATTTGCATCACTCATTGATTTTTTTAGTTTTTCTTTCAGTAAAGTACCTGAAGCACAATTCTTAAAACGAAATTAAAAAACAAAAATAAGAAATTAAAAACAAAATAACAATCCACTATGCCTCCCCAGCAGCGGCGCCAAAATTTGGTCGGTTGTCAGCCAAGCAAAATAATTTCAAGTTCTTTAACTTCATAATTATAAATAAGAGTATAACTATAAGAATAGATCGATCCACAGGGAGATATGGATTGTTAAGAGACTTTTGATTTCTTAGTTAACTGGGGATTTAAGATGATTGTAATAAATTCAAACGAAAATAATAGCAAAAAAAAATTTAAGATTGTAAACAATATAATGAGAATACTGTTTAGAGAGTTCATCTTCGTCATCAAACATGTTATCAATCAAATCAGACTCAATATTCAACTTTTCTCGATATCAATAACCCTAAAGCATCCTATCGCAGGTCTACTCCGGCAAAACTCTTTTTATCATCAAAGGCGCAAGAGCCACTCTTTGAATCCTTTTCACTAGATGACTTGGCGCAAAAGCCACTCAAGTTTAACCCAATGAAAGCAATAGTATTTATGAGTTGAGGTTATTCTAAGCAATCCGGCGCAAGAGCCACTCGGATTTAACCTAGGTCACGCTTCTACACATAATCTCATGGCAACATCCCGTCATTAGAAATTATGTTATGCTACTAGTAACAAGGGTCTTTCGCCAATTCAGGATCTCAAATCCTAGTTTTTATGATTATTTAATTTGTAACTTAAACAAGCAATAATTTAATCATACATGGTGTTATAATTAGTAGAACATAAACGATATTAAAGAAAATATGAATACTGAGAATAAATGCTTTAATTAATAATCATGTTCTAGACTTCGGACTATATCTCTAACCAATTAGCTTAAATTAGATCATACTGGATTTCTTAAAATCTATGAAAAATAATAAAGAAGAAAATAAAAGCAAACCCTAGGTTGTAGAAAAGTCTCCAACTCCAAAGCTCTTCATCTTCTCTTCTTAAGTTATAATATGAAATTCTTTCCAGTAGAAGTGAAATTGTCCCTTAAATATATATCCCAAAGGTGGAAGTTCCCGTGTTCGAATCCCGGTCGAAATATGTTCTTAGAACTCGCCAAAACTAGCCAAAACGTGAACAAGTGCTAAAACTTAAACCTCACAGCCATTGGGGTTGCGTCAGCTGTGGAAGGCCCATCCCAAAGTGTTGTTTTCAAACTTAAATTAGCTTGTCAGTTCTGGGGAACTGACAGCCCATTATATAGTTTCTTTTCTCCTTGGTAATTAGTTGAGTTTTCCTCCCGATGGCTTTCTCATCGAGAAAAAAAAATTCTTATGACTTTTCATGTTTTCTCCCAGATTTTCTCGATGGCTATGACCCATCAAGCAAATATTTTTCTTCTTAGTTTCCAACTCAGCTTCCCTACTCTCTCAATCTCCTCTTATTCCCTGTCTAACTCAACCTCTCGACAGCTCTTCTAAAACTCGAACCTGCCTCCAAAACTCTCTATCACAAAACCAGCACCTTGAACTCAATTATCTCCAGTTGAAACGATAATTGTTATGCTTCTTATTTTTCTTTATACTTTAACCGTACAGGAGGCTCTCTTATATAATGAGAGTAGTTTTTATATAAGGTAGGAAATCTAAATAAATCCTAAACATAACAGGAAATCTACTCAAATCCTAAACAGAATATATTGTTAACAAATCCTAAAGACTATGAGTTTGCATTTGTATCAGGATTGGTTTTCTGACTGGATTCAGAATTGGTCTTATGGCTGTATGGTTCAACACTTCCCCTCAAGTTGAAGGGTAGTTGGCGAACATTCAACTTGATTCTCATGCTTTGCTTATCTTGCTCATACAAGCCCATGGATTGGTTTTCTGACTTGTCATCACGTCGATATGATCTTATCTTAATTTTGCTTTCTTTGTCTCCATAGATTTTGTATGTCTTCTATAGCTTGCTTGGTAACGGTGGATACTTGTCCACTTTTCTAGTTTTTATGAAGCTTGATCGTCGTAGATTCAGAGGCTTCGCTTGCTGAGTTGTCACGAAACTTAACCATTTAACAGGTTCAGAGGTTCCGCCTTAAACCAAAAATCTTCACGTTGGGTCTTTACGAAACTTAACCAATTAGTTGGTTCAGAGGTTTCCGCCTACCCAACAAATGAAACGTCTGGGTTGATGATTCTTAGTGGTCTTCCTGTTGAAGTATTAGAAGTAAAAATAGTAGATATTGGTATTTTTTTGTGGTTCTCTGTTGGTTAAGAGACTCAAGATGTTGTTGGTGTTCTCTGTTGGTTAAGAGACTCAAAAATTTTGTTGGTTCAAAAATTTTGTTGGTGTTCTCTGTTGGTTAAGAAACTCAAAAATGTTGTTGGTGTTCTTTGTTGGTTAAGAGATTCAAATTGATATTTAGAAGCTAGTGTTGATGGTAGTATGGTGCTGTTGTACTGTCGTGGTCGTGAACTTCTGTGGTTGTAGTGTGTTCTGTATGGAGTGGAACTGAATTGGTGGTGATGCAAATATGGTATGCAAGGAGATGATGCTGTGAATGCAAAGTGCAAATACTGGTGGAATGGTATGAACATAAACTAGTGGTGATAGTTGGATAGGAGCAAAGCTCCTCCCATAGGATCGAACCCCCTCTGATACCAAGTTGAAACGATAATTGTTATGCTTCTTACTTTTCTTCATACTCTAACCGTACAGGAGGCTCTCTTATATAACGAGAGTAGTTTTTATATAAGGTAGGAAATCTAAACAAATCCTAAACATAACAGGAAATTTACTCAAATCCTAAATAGAATATATTGTTAACAAATCCTAAAGACTATGAGTTTGCATTTGTATCAGGATTGGTTTTCTGACTGGATTCAGAATTGGTCTTCTGGATGTATGGTTCAACAATTCCTCTCAAGTTGAAGGGTAGTTGGAGAACATTCAACTCGAGCTCAACTGATTCCACCCATAACAACGTCCACTAGCAATTCATTACAGTCATCTTTGCCAATAGCAACCCTTGATCATCCATTCTCCATCGATTCACTCTGCCATTAATGGTTGTAACCATTAGAACCCTGTAATGAATTCTCACCATTATTGAACCACATCCTTACTGCCATTACTAAAAATTGAAGCTCCATCTCGATCAATACCATTAACCACTACTGCCATGATCATCACATATCACGTCTATCAAACTCATGTAACATTAAATCTCAGACCTATTCTTCTTTCCTTCGAGTTCTCACCATTTCTGCCTCTGACCCATTACTTCCAACAATTCCATTAAACCACTGATGCTCATTTGAACTCATTAAAAATCATCACCTTTTAATTATAACCCAAAAACAGCCGAAACAAGTTAACCTAGATTCGTTGTTGCAAAAAGAAGAAGAAGGTAGCGCCCCTTATCCATGCAGTTGGTGTCGTTAGCCCTTAGTATAAGTACAGGCACCTTTAACAAGGGAAAATTTTGGTTTTGTCCAATTTTAAGTGGTCAAAGTTAGTTTGGTCCACCGATAAGTAAGGGAGTTTAGTTTGATCCTTATTTATTTGAAAATGTTAAAATAACTTAAATAACCTTTCTCTCTTATTTTTTTCTCTTTTATTAAAATGTAGAAAAAAAACTTAAAAATTAATTATCTCTCAAATCATAAGTCGAAAATTAACAAATTTTATATATTCAGAAAGCTCTTGACGAGATTTATCCAACGTGTACCAATCGTAATATTTTTCGAAGCTTTAATCTTTCCAGTATTGGTAATGGTAATTCATATTTAAGAATGAACACCATTATAGAGTATGGTAGTTCATTTCTAGCAGTTCATTTTATAAAATGAACTCACAATATTGATAGTTCATTCTAGCAGTTCATTTTGTAGAATAAACTCGTAATGGTAGTTCATTGTAGCATGTAATGGTAGTTCATTTTGTAAAATGAACTCGCATAGTTAGTTCAATATAATGTTAGTCAATTCTAGCAATTCATTTTGTAGAATGAACTTGCAGTGATAGTTCATTTTATAGTTTATCTTTAGTTAAACGATAACATAAAAATTAATGCTTCAAAAAATAATGAAAATGATACTCAATTCTAGATCTTGTCAAGAGCTTTCCGAATATATAAAATTTGTTAAATTTTGACTTATTGTTTAAGAGATATTTAACTTATAAGATTTTTTTTTAATTTTAGAAGAGAAAGAAAATAAGAGAGAGAAGGGTAATTCTGATACTAATTTAAAAAATGATGACGTCATTCTGCGTGGGTAATATTCACCCTAGGATCAAACAATAATATTTGGACCAAACAGACATTTTATATTTTTACATGGACCAAATAGCAATTTGACCAGGTCAACGGGACCAAACTGACACAATATTATTTATATTAGGAATAAATGACAGTTTCTACCTTTAACAATTGTAATTAAAATTGTCTAACTGTCGGTTCCGTGAAACCGACAAGCTTAACTCCTCTTTTCACCCATAACTTTCTCATACGAAGTCGGAATGATTTCATTCTTTCCCCGTTGGCTTCGTTTTCTCGTTTCCTTCTATATGGTGGGTAGAAATCCTTAATTATAATGATCTCCACTGGGTATTTGGCATTTTTCCCTTTAAAACACTTCATTTTCACTTCTTTTAGAGATGTAATCTACAAAAGACATAATATACAAAAGTAATAATAATACAAGGTAATTCACATGAAATCTAGAAGATAAGTGAAAGAAAATGATACTAAAAATATGTAAATTATACACTTATCAAATTTCCCCACACATTTTGCTAGTCCTCGAGCAAACTACAAATTTAAACTAACCTAAACTACAACAACTAATTTTCGTTGAGAGTACGGTCACACTTAGCATGTGTAACAAGCCTTTAAACCCCTAGGTGTCCCTAGTGGACGAGGTATAGTCTCGTGAGGGTTTACAAAACCTAAATTCCAACTTTCAAAAATTCAAGAGCACATGCATCCAAAGAGCTACGAAGACGTAAAGTTTCTGCACACTAACAATAAGAAGTTAGCAGTATAAAGAACATTATTCTCATGCTTAACTCTTGAGTTAGCAAAAAACCACCATACGAAAGAATCCAGCCACAAAAGCGATCGAATAAGCATTCCGCCTCGACTTCTGCCTCACCAATAGGGTTTTATGAAGTTGCACTCAAAAGATGCACTTTATGGCTCTTATGTATGCAGGTAAGAATGGAGATAGAAATCCTACAAACGTTGAATGGTGGAAAGAAAAGTAACCTTCTAAATCATATTTTGTTATCCCATAGAAACGTGGGACGAAAAGAACCTTTTTTTGTTTTTCTGATGATCTCTAAGAAAGGAAATCGACCACTTATGCGAGGATAGGAATGTTATTTACCTTGTCGCCCGATCTACAATTAGCACCACTCTTAGAGCATCCAATAGAAACATCTTTGGTCTTCGGTCTTCAACTGTTGATGATGAATTCTTGAACTTCGTAGAACCTTGACAACTGAAACTCTTTTCCTCAATTCCTTGTTGCTTGAAACTTCTTTATAACTTTCTTCTCTCCCACGGCCTTATTGAATGAATACAAAAAATAAAAAAAAAACTATCATATATATATTTTTAATTTTCGTTTTTTTTAATATAAGATAAATAGAATACAAACTGCAACATAAAATAAAATAAACAATGAAACTACTATGAACGTGGGATAATGACTGTACCACTTGATTCTTCACAACTTATATTGTCTCGAAATCATAATATTCACTAACTCTCATTTTTTTATTTCTTTCGCTCTTGTACATAAGTCTTCAACCTGTCTATATAATTCTGCTCTTTTTCTTGTTGCTTCACTTGAATATGAAATTTGTTCTTTCTTGTACTGTTGCTTGTAAACCTTTAACGTCTTCAACTTTCCTTCAAATTTGTGGTGCTCCTCTTGTAGATGATAATGGTGTTTCTATGGACCTGTTATTGTCGAGAGAGAGAGAGAGCGGTGCTAACTACAAACAAGACTACAAAAGATGCTGTAAGTTAGTAATTTGATAACTCAGTACATACTCCTGTATTGAATCTCCATTGATTAGACAACTCCTATATGGGTTTCCCACTAGTATAGAGCGACATTGTCCTCATAATTCCATTGGTGTTGGTATAACTCCTCCCGGAAGTTCTCTAACTGTATAAAATTTTAGGAACATACTCTTGTGCCACTCTCTTCCTTGACCTTGTTCTTGAATAAGAAAGCTCCTAGATAGATTGTCTACTAGTATATATCAACTTGAACCTAGCTCCTAGATGGATTGACCACTAGTATATAGCAACTCGAACTTGTTCCAAGTGTAATAATTCTGCAATTGAATTCCTTGAACTCGTTACATATATACATATCAATATTGAGACTCCTGTTAAGTAATATTGATTACTTATTGTATTCACAGGTACCTATGTAGATCTTCAGTATTTGAGGTCTATTTATCAATAATGAGTTATTGAACTCTTCCATGCCCACTCTCAGCTGAGTCGCATGGATTTACTATTGTTCTATATTTATTTGCTAAATCAGCCATGATTTCCCATGGTTACACGGCTTTATACTTCATTAAAGATATTGCTACTACTTTAACTTATCCTTATTTGAATGCAGTTTCTTGATCGTTTCCAATAACTCCTTTAAATCCAAAATTGTATTGAGTTGGAGATTATCTATATTAGAAACAGCATACTAGAATGGTGTCTTTTTTACTATGGAAAAAGATGAATATAGTAGCCATAGAAGAAAAATAAAGAGATGAAAGAGAATAACCAGAAATAATAGTAACAAATTATAGATTCTATGGACTTTTATAGATTTTTTATTTTAGTGACTCCTGCAAATTCTCCGAAAATCTAGAGAATTCTAGTGATTCTATGAGAGTATTTTAGAGTGTCTTTGTGACTTATACATACAAATATAGTGGATTTCTAGAGAGTTTTTATGATTGTAGAGACAAACTTTTTTATTATGCATGTTACAATATTAACAAAAGTATTATGAATACCTAGTAAAATACGTGTGATTGCCAAAATAAATCTCATAGTTTTCCTATGACTAAGTTTTCATTCTTTTTGTTACACTCCTCCAATATTTTATTTTCTATCCCGCCACTTATTAACATCTTCTCCTTGTTGCCTCTGAGTTTGATTTTAGGGTACATTGTCTTCAAGATTTCTTAAGGGTCCGTGTGAAACGTCTGTATTAGCAAGGCAAGACATTTTCAATTACATGTAATTGTAATATCATGCATATGAACTACATGTAATTCAATGTTTAGTGTTTGGCATGAAAATAATACGGATGTAATATAAAGATGGGATTCTTACTTTAAAATTTAACTATAAGAAAAATCAAAGTCATAAAAAAATAAAATAGAAGATTATATAATAAAAAAATCTAAAAATTATAATAAGAAAAAAAGTTTTTTTGGAAATAATAATAAAAATTTAAAACAAAATAAATTGACATAATAAATTAAAAAATATTATAATAGAAGAAATCATTAAAAAAAATTAAAATTGAAAATACATTTCATTATGTAATAATAAAAAATAAAAAGACCAAAAATTATATAGAAAACAATAATAATAATAATAATAATAATACCTAACCATTTCGAATGCCATAACTCGCAAACGAAACAAATACCTAACCAAATGCGAAGACCATGGATATGGTTTAGGCGTGCTCGCTTTAACTACCCTAGGAGAATTTGGAGAAGACATGATAGTTTTTGTGACGAGGTTGCAGAATTGCATCGCTAGCCTCGCTACAATTACAAAATAGGCAATTCTCTTTTTTTCAGACTAGGAATTTCCATCCAAAAAGGGGTAGGGGCCCAGCTTGTTGCGAGGTTTCCTACCATTTCTGTGTAAAATGCTATTTCTATCTAATAAAATTCCTTTTTTATAATAATAATAATAATAACAAAATTATATAGAATATGACTTGTTATTCAAAAAGGTGTTAGAGATCAGCTTGTCGCTAGGCTTCCCACCAACTTCTTGTAAAACGTTATTTGTCCCTCAATAAAGTCATCTTTCATAATAATAATAATAATAATAATTGAATGGCCTTTCTATAAAAAATAATAATAATAATAATAATAATAAATGATGGGCTATTTAGGTGATCACCAATTTGGAGTGGGTATTCCTTGTGGTGGGGAAAGTATATTGCACTCTGTCAATAGGCTCTTGGAATTCAAAGAACATCAACAAGACAAATCAATGTTGTTAATTGATTTCACAAATGCTTTCAACCTTGTCGACAGGTCTACCATCATTAGTGAAGTGAGATCTCATTGCCATTTAATCTCCAAATGGGTAGAGTTGTGCTACTCAAGACCTGCTAAATTGTATTATAATAATTTTATCATGTCTTCTGCTCAAGGGGTACAGCAAGGTGATCCCCTTGTCCCTTTGCTCTTTGTTCTAGCATTACACCCTCTAGTTAAGAAGATCACTTCCCAGTGCACACTTGATCTATACGCATGGTACCTGGATGATGGGACTATCATAGGTGACATACTAGAAGTTTCTAAATCCTTACACATTATACAAACTGAAGGGAAATCGAGGGGGATGCACCTTAATGTCAGCAAAACTGCGCTATATTTGCCGTCACCTGATCCTAGAAGTTTTGAAGAGGGTGTTTTCCCTCCAGTAGACCAACCCTTGGTGTTAAACTACTTGGGGACCTGTGAGTCGAGACTTAAAATTCTGCAGTGACATGGTTCTTGGCAGAGTCGAGAAAAATATCAAGTTAATGGAAGCTTTCAAGAAGCTACATGATCCTCATAGTGAAATGATGTTGTTACGTAATTGTGTTGGTGTCTCCAAGCTATATTTCACAATGCGCACAACTCACCCTACAGCCCTCCAACAAGCAAAGACTTTCTTTGACACTTATTTGCACCAGTACTTACAACAGCTTATCACCGGCGATAGCGATGGGTTTGGTCTCCTGCAACAACGTATTGCTACCCTACCAATCAAGCATGGGGCCTTGGAATTTACACAATGTCAGACACGATCCATTACTGCTTCCTACCCTCACAGATTCAAACCCAACAACTACAAAAAATTATTCTTTTAAATGCTTCAATTGTATATTCTAATGTTGTCTCTCAACATGTTTTACAAAGTTACTTGCAAATCCTGTAGCTTAACACCATCTAATCACTTCGTCAATGAAACTGCCCCCCACCCCTTGAAGACCTTGGAAATACACTACTTTGACGCTGTGACGAATGACTTGCCAGTGAAGTTTGCTATGTCAGAAAGTGAATCAATCTTATGGCAGTGTAATAAATCTGACCACGCCCAAGATTATTTAATGTCTATGCCTATCATTGGGATTGGCCAATGTGCTGGGCCTCGACAATTCAGGTCGGTTTTATGTTACATGCTAGGCATTCCTTTGTTTGAAGTTAATAGTACTTTCCCTAGCTGCAATAATTTGATGGATATCTTTGGCGACCATGCATTGCACTGCGCTAGCGACATAGGCCTAAAATTTTGTCATGATCTAGTCTGTGATGTTCTTGCGGATATTTGCTTCAAATATGGGGTAGCTGCTCGTAAAGAAGTTGCTTTGGGATTCTTATCATACAATGACACATCCTTAAGACCTACTGATATCTTTGTTTACAACTGAGAGAATGGGCAAGACATATGTTTCGATGTCACTGGTGTATCACCTTTCTCAGGCAGTAGTATATGCACTTTTACACCTGGTCATGCTATCACCAGTGCCATCTCTCGCAAATGAAAGAAATATCTTGATAAATATTTAACTCACGGATATGGTTTTGGTATTTTTGCTTTTACCACCCTAGGTGAACTTAGTGAGGATGTTGTAGTTATTTTGAAGAGACTGAAAAACTACTTGTCTAGCCAGGATATGTATGGAAAAGTTGGTAGTACTTTTTTTTATAGGATAGGCATTTATATTCAGAAGGGAGTTGGCGCTCAGCTTGTTGCTAGACTCCCAACCAGTTTCTTGTAATTTTTTCTTATTTCAATAAGAATAATTATAATAATAACAATAACAATAACAAAAATAATAAAAATAATTTAGTTATTAAAAATAATAATAATAATCATAACAATGATAATAAAAATAATGAAAATAATAAAACTAATAATTTTGAAAGAAGTAATAATGGAAAAAACTAAAAAAAAGAATAAGAATTGAATATCTAATAATAAAAAAATGATGTTTAAAAAGAATAAATGACAACATACCTGTAAATAAAATAAGCGGTCAATATTTGTCAATGGTGTAATTGGAGGGTGTAATATATGGCAGCATTCAACGCACACCTTGAAAGGTGAGTATTCAATGTATCCATTTTGAGGTAGTAGGAATTACATATAATTGTTTATGTCGTGTAATTAGGCCCATGCCAAAACCCAACATTTGAATGCAACCCTTGACGACTACTTCTTTTGACTGTATTACACCTTCCAATTACCTTCGAATCAAACGTTTCAAACGGACCCTTAAATCATTATTGCCCTACTCTTAAGTTTTGAAAATGATCCTTTATCGCCAATCTTCAAGAATTCCAAATGTATTTCTATCTGGTTCTACTCCCATAAAAAGACATTCCAAAATCAATTTACCAAATAACATCATATTTTAAGTCTTCCAAAATATCACCTATATAGTAGAGGCTTCTCCCATACTTATTTTTCTAAACAAGTCTCCCAAAATCTCAAAAAACAACAAATCAATAACTTTCAAGGATATTCTGATAGATCTGATTTCAGTGACTCTCGAAGATTCTCTAGAAATATAGAGATTTTAAGGGATTTTATGAAAATATTTTAGAGAGTCAATGGGAATTATAGAGAAAAAATAGTTTATTTTTAGAGATTCATTGTAATGTATAGAGACAATTTTTTTTTATAATACCAAATTCAACACGAATAAATTTTAAATTGCAAGCAGCTAAATTGTTTTGAGACAATATTCCCTTGTGATTACAATAAGAACTCATATCCATGCCCTTTACCATTGCAGAAATATGTGTATCATCCTTATCTCCAATTAAAAAAAAGTTTCGAGTTGCACGTATTGTTATTACAGTTGAGTAAAATATATTATGCATATAAAAAATGTAATACACGTTTTTTACCTGAAAGTAAGGGTAACATGTTCAATCTTGCATATTAATTATCCTACAATCTTGTATCCATAGCAATTGGTTCGAGTGGAAGGTAATGTTATACAACGTCACCAAGCTTAATAAATTTTTTGATACTTATGAGATAAGGGTTTGATACGGTTTTGAAATGAGTCGAGGTTTGAGTAGAAGGTAATGTTATACAATGTCACCAAGCTTAATAAATTTTTATGCTTATGAGATGAGAGTTTTATACGGTTTTGAGATGAGTCGAGGTTCGAGTGTGTTTTAGGGTAAAAACAAATGTACTGCAAAATGATACTTTCAGGTAGGTTCGAGAGATCAATCTCGAACAGGACGAGCCTACACCAATAAATGGCCGTTCACGTCCTCCTTCGATCACAAAGGTGGGAAAGATTGGGTTGCTCTTAGGGGAGGGAAGCAAAGAAGGTTGAGAAATCTCAGTAGGATGAGCACTTGTAGTGTATAGTTTCGAAGAATGGATTATCTCTGTGATAAATCTCTGTTTTATCCTATGTCGAGTAGATAAGAATCATCTATTTATAGTTTGATAGGAAACACACTGATTTCTCGTAAGTGGTGGAAGTTACCGAAGAAGTGGAGGAGTAACGATTGTGGAGATTATAGTGGAGTCACGTCCGTAAAATAAGAAGGACTTGTATGACCACTACTCCACGTGCTCTCAACTGCTCTGAAATTGTCCCACTAATTATTAACTTCTTTTTCGTAGATGTGTTGCCAAAACTCACAATACCATAGACCGCCATACCAATACCCCAATGAGAATCCCCTCCATGTGTTGTATTTGAAATCTCGTAAAAATAGTGGAGTAGTGAACTACCACTTTGTTTTAGATCAAGTCAATAGCTTGCTAAGTCAGTGATGAAAGTTGTGCAACTCACTAAATTGGTAACCAGACTGATTAGTGTCGAGTCTTGTAAGTTTAGTAGTCATGTACTAGCTTAGGAGTTAACATGGCATATTTTAATAGCCAAATATCAACATAAAAGTGATATGGCATAAATCTGGGAGTGTTTGAAGCCAAAATTGTGTGAAAGTTCGAAAAGACCAGTCGTGGCGCATTTTCGGAAACTGTGCAAAGGGTTTTTGAATAACCATGTAGGGCTAGTATTGGCATTAGGTCAGCGCAAAAGCAGTGGCGTGTCCTTGGGGATGCGTCTTAGGAGTAGGTTGGTGCTGGCATTAGGCCAGCGCCTAAAAGACTAATGAAGTGTCCCTAAGGACACGTTAAAATGGGGTTGGCACTGGCCTAGGCCAGCGCCCATTTGTTACGCCACATCCCTAGGGATGCATCTCGCTCGAGCTAGCCTGCGCCATTTTGCAAAGCGTCTCTGGAGCATTGCTCTTTAATGGTATGGTGCATAATTTGTGACGCGTCCTTGAGTAAAATGCTAAAGTGGCATATTTTCTAATGACATAACATCAAATTGTGATGTGTTCTTTACGAATAGGGCATTAGAGCAACTGCAGCGGTTGGACCAGACCATCGATCAAAGACCAAATCTGTTTGGTCGTTTAAAAAGAAAAACGCAACGAAAACATGACTAAATATGATATTACGCTGTTGTAAATAAGCGTTAATTATCAAACGCTATATTAAAGTGATGTATATTACACAGACGTTTAACTAGACAAACTTTATGTTTTTGACGTTCATTTAGATTAGCGTTTTAAACATACGCTCCTGTAATGAAGCGTTATGTACTCAAACGTCAAACGTTACTGTACTGAAGCATTTTGATATAAAACATAGAAAAACGTCCTAGTAAAGTAGCGTCAAAACTCAAACGCTCTTCTAAAACAGCATTTCAAAAAAAAACGCCCACATATAACAACGTTTGAAAGCCTAAACGTTGGTGTAGAGGACCGTTAATTTTGAAAACGCTGTTTTAATACAACGTTTCAAAAACGCTGTTCTTAATAAACGTTTAATACAACGTTTCAGAAACGTCGTTTTAATACAACGTTTCAAAACAACGTTTCAAAAACGCTCTTTTAATACAACGTTTCAATTCAGAAACGCTCTTTTAATACAACGTTTCAAAAACATTGTTCTTTAGAAACGTTTTGATAAACGTCTTTCAGAAATGACGTTTGTGTTTATAAACGTCCTCGTACAATGGCGTTTTGGGAAAACGCTGTCTTACATGAGCGTCAGACTATATCTGTTTTGGACCATTTTCTTGACTAAACATGATCGGATACTGTTCAATTTCTGGACCAAATACTACATTTAGTCGTCCGTTGCGTCTCACAAAATCGGACCAAAGACCATTTCTGGTGTTTACTCTTTGGTCTGATCGTCCACTGCAGTTTCTCTTAAGCTGAAATGCGTCTTCAAAGATCAGGCATTAGATATTCCCAGATTTGATTGATATTATTGGAACATCGATGCGCATTCCAGATGAGTTTACGGAATTATGTTGTGGTATTATGTGAATTGAGACTGGTTCAATATGGCATAAATATTGTGAATGTTAGAGAGACTACAGGATCAGTTTAGAGCATCTGTAGTTATTTGTAAAAATTGTATTCTTAATTCGCCTACGGAATATAAGTAGAGATACAGTATTTTATGCTTTGATATAAAGCTAGAAATATGCGCATATACTTCTATGTTCGTACTGCTAGGCAGAGGGTGATTTTACAATCCTAGACCTTGTTAAAAATTCACCATCTACATTAAGTCCTCTGCTTAATGAGGAACAATAAAGTTGCACAGTAAGCACTAGATGGTGATAATATGTTTATAACAATTATATATGCATAATCAAAATTTTAAGATTATAAGAAAATGTACTTAGCTTCTCTGAGATTGAGGTATGTGCCCCCTTAGTATTAACCCTAGATGGGTTTAGTAGATTTCCACGTTCTTGTCAGGAATACGAGATTTCCCATGAGTGGGGTGGGGATATGGCCGGAGATGGGCGTTACTTCTCCCCTTCTTTTAGTTTCCTAATCCAACAAGGAATTCCAAGAATATTTGACACCTATATATATATGTGCTTTTCTCCTCATAAGGTCATCTCCTCTTTTATTTTCTTATTTTAATCGTTCCTCTCCTCCCCTATTCTGCTCGCTGGAAGAAGGCATGTCCTTGAGCACACGCTGGTGGTAGTAGCTTCTTCCTTGAGAATGTAACAGGACGAGCGGTCCATTTTTCGGGAGCGCAATTATCAAGGGAAGTCCATTCGTCGGGAGCGTAGCAATAGGAGAAATATGTCCCTCGAGCACGCTTTGTTGGCTGGAGATGCCTCCTCGAGTTTATTACCAGCTCGGAGCAAAGGTAAACGTATCCTTCCTCTCTCTCTCATTTATTTTCTTATTTTCTGCTACACAACCATTGTTCTTCTCTTGTAACCCTAGCTTTTGCTTATAAGATATCAACAAGGATTGTTCTCCCCGTTTTATAAACCATCAACTTAGATAAGCTAGGGTTTCAATTCTTATACAGTATAAGAGACTGTTGATCCAGTGCGAGTCAGTTTGCACTTGTCCCAGGAAACCAACAATAATCGGTTCGTACCTGTGTGCTCAGCCGTAATTCCATTATCCGGTAAAGTTAGGGTTTCCAAATTTTCCTCACATATCGTATGTATATTGTTATATGTGTGTATATATATATATATATATTGATGGCACTGAGAATAATATTATTTTTTTAGCAAACCCTAGTTTCATTATTGTTCTTCTGAAGTAAAGTGATCTTCAACAGCACCAGCGACAATACTAGTAAGTTTAATCCTAATAAGCTAAACCTTTGGTAGCTCTTCTTTTCTTTTGTGCTGGAATCTTCATTTTGTTATTTATATCTGAAGAAGATCATGGCAGTTCCTGGTTGAGATCACAACTCTGATTCTTCAAGTAAGAAAATGGTTCGCAAAAGTAAAAGGATGAAGATAACTTCTCCTCAAGAGGTGCATTCCAAGATCAGTTGTTCCTTTAAATAAGGTCAAAAATCTTGTGCGATGCATGCCCCTCGATCATTTGAAGGCAGCTCGCGAGTGTGCTATGAATCTCATATTTGCGATTAATATTGAAGAATAAGCAAGATGCCGAGAGGATTTGGAAAAGAAGAAGGATGAGGATGAGAAACTCACAGCTTATATGCAGAAGTAACATTTTCGAGTGATTGCGAGGAGGGAAGAAATAGAACGGATAAAGCAAGGCATTTGTCCTTATGGTGTAGCCTCAGATTCTAATGCGGATGAATATTCTTTTGACAGGGATCATATGACATACGAGTATGAGTCATCCTCAAAGATGGAAACCGAGGTTTCCCGTGAAGCTAAGCGTGTTGATGTTTATGACGACATGCAGATGGGTTCTATTGACCCTGTTGATGATGAGGATCCCAAAGAAGATTTGGAGGAAGACCCTGATGAGATTCCAGGAGAAGACCCTAAAGTAGAGGACCCTGAAGAGGATTATGAAGAGGAAACTGGAGAAGAAGAACGTGATTCTGATAAGGAGGGCGATGATGATTACGACTCGGATTCGGATTCCCAGTCTTCTGATTTATCTCAGCATAGTTACTTTGTCGTAGTTTTGCTTTTTCACTTATGTGTCTCGTAGATATCTTCTTTGACTTAGAAATTTTATGTATGGCCGTTATGATGGAACCATACTTTTCTTTTAGTGTTTTCCATGAGCTTGCATCGATGTCTTCATATCTTGAGGCGAATGAATGAATAAATTTATATAGAAAATTTTAGCAATCATAAAAAATTGAGAGGTATAGTGCTTGGGAAAAACGTTGTAGAACCTTCATATAACCTCCATTTTGGATGATTAACCCCTCTATATTTATTATAAAACAATTTCCAACGTCTTGTAAGAGAAAAATCCACGTTCTGAGCTTATTTGGGGTGTCAAAACGACCCAACAGTAAAATTCAGAAAGTATCCAGGAAAATTTTGATAGTTTTCAGACCGACAGTGTTCACCGTTTTGGCCATAACTCTTAGCTCGTTTATCCAATTGATGCGCCCTTTAATATGTTGTAGCAGACATCTATATGAAAATTTTGAAATAAGACTCATGCTCAGGTTCTTTACCAATTGTTTCCAGCTTCAGAGTTTCCAGGAGGCAGTGTAAATTGCCTCTGATGCGTTTTTCGTGAAACATCTTGTAATAGATCCGACTCACATAATTCTTCGAATACAACTTTGTAATGAATATATATGATATTTATGAGTATGCATAGTGGGTTTTATGATTTATGCTTAAAAAAATTGGGTTTGACATGTTCTGACCTAATATACATGTAACCTCTCTACTTTTAAGGGAGAATGACCTGGGAAATAGAGATTAAATAATTACTCAGAAGATAGAGATTACCAGGAGTTGAAACTCTAATATTACCCTTTTCAATTTAGAATTATGGGGCGAGCCTCCCTTGATGAGCTCACGACATTCCGTATGGTGATGCAACTCAGTACCGCCACAGGGCCGCAACAATTGATTATCTTTGACATGAGTGTTAACTCTTCTTTCCGATGAGACTTTTTTATATGTGTAGATTCCTATCTTGATTGGAACTTATGAAAACCCAGAAGCAAAGTCAAGAATAGGTTTGAGATTTAAGGTATGAAATGCATTTTTGAGAGAACCGAGTTAGCTTTGAAAGGATTATTTGAAGTTGAATATTTGTGTACTTTGGAAGATTTGGGTGTTTTTTTAGGCGACTCACAGGATTCTTTGGAGATAACAATATTTCTACTTAATCAATGAAATTGAAATCCTAAGGATGCCCGTAGTGATACTTGTATGCATTTTGGAGGAATTGTAAATACTACATGAAAACAAGAAAATAGGATAATAGTAGATTGTTCAGTCGAAATCCTTGATCCATTTGGCGTGAATAACTATTTTGTTAGGTTCGCCTTCTGTAGTAGTCAACTTATAGTAGTCGCCGGTAGTAGCCCACGAAATTTTGTATGGCCCTTCCTAGTTGGAGGAGCGTTGGCATCTTGATGCTTTGAGAACTAAATCCCCTACTCGGAAAGTATTCGGTTTGATTGTTTTGGCCATATAGATCTTTTTTCATATGGATGAACCTCTTCTTTAATATCTCTCGGATCATATATGAGGGAGAATATCTTTGAGAACTCCGGTGGTTCATAAAAGGTGGAAATGGCATCCACCCTTCTGTAGAAGTATTGGGATAGAGTAGCAACCCATTCATAACGACGAGCTAAAGCATAATCGACTTTTCCAGCTAGGTCTAGTCCCCAGTGTTTTGATGAATGAGGATGATTCAAGGAAAAGGAAACAAATTGATTAAGAGCTACCTGAGTATGGTATTTATTGACATAAGACGACACACTCTCAGTTGATGCTTGATTCCCTTCCATGGCTTTGAGCAGTTGATATTCTTCTAGGTACAGGGGTGAGTTCTTATCAACACTTCAGTTGACTCCAAGAAGATGGCCCTTCACTCGAGGTGGAACTTCTGACCGAGTTCTTATGATGGCTACTGATTGTTGAAGCCATGCATGTCCCAGAATTATATCATAATTGAGTTTACCCTTGATGATATGAAATTTGGTATCTATTTGAGTGACTCCCGCTGCTATTGTGGGAGTGAAATGTCCGTAAGCATCCTTTGTCATCCCTTCAGAGTCTCTGACTGTTGTTGGCGAGCGTGTAGCCTCTTGTCGAGTTACCCCTGCCGCTTTGAGAGTTTTGGCGGTGATAATATTGACATACATGCCAGTATCAACTAATGTTTTCATAAATTCAACATCTTTAAGGCGCGCGGTAGTGAAAAGTCCCCGGTCACGCCCTTCATTGTCCTCATCAACCATGTCTTCCAAAGAAAGATTGTCTTGAGCATAAGTGTCTTCGACGGAGGACGGTAGGCGCTTGCCCGATACGACTCGATTAAGGGAATTAAAAATGTCTTTACGTTGATCCTTTGAAAAATGGAGGAGCTCACACATACGCTTCATTAATGATTAAACTGTTTGGTTGACCGGTTCTCCAGAGATGGTGAAGCTTCTAAAATAAAGGGGATTTTGTGAACACCTTCAGTCCCCAATTGCAACTCCCTTGACTCTATCTACTCTTTGAAGATGCGCCTCATATTGTTGCATTCACTGGTAGGGTGATTGACGAATGATAAACACATTTATGTGTCTTATTTGAGCTCATACTAATATATTGTTAGTCTCTAAATTGTATTTATTGTGTTATTTTGTGTGTTTGTAGGTATTTTTGAAGAATAAAATTTCACATAAAAATTGGCATAAAAAGTGCTAAAGGCACCCTCGTTTTGGATAAGGGCATCCCAATTTATAAAGGCACACATGCTTTGTATTAAGAGCACCACCTTCTTCCCATTTTCAAATAAGACTTTACGCGGGAAATTTGTTTCTTTATCTGCGTATATTTCTGGATTGATTCTGACGAGATTTCTTTAAAGATTCTCGATATTTTTGGAATGGTAATGAGTGTGTCGACAAACCAGGGTTGGTAATGGGTTTGGATTTGAAGAAAAAATATATATTTCCATGTTTATCTTGATAAATCAGGGAATAACATATACTCGGCTATTGGTTTGTTATCGTTGGAAAATACGTGGAAATAAGGAGAGAATATCTTCTGTTATATCCTTGAGAGAGTCTAAGACGTTCTATTGGAATTGGATGACGCCTGAAGAAGATATTGGGAGAAAATATTTGCCGAGAGGGAAAGAAAATTCTTCCCGGGTTGTTTTTTATGAAGAGAGGATACTATGGAGTTATTGAAGAAGATATTCGAGAAGATATGGGGGTTACTGTATAAATAGAGGATCGATTAGAGCTTCAAGACACATTGGGAGAGGTTAGAATTAAAAAAAAAAAGATTGTTTGAATCTGAGTTGCAGAGAGAAAAAAAAAAGACGAAGAACAAACACATACCGAGAAAGTCGCAGAAACCATGGTTTATTCTACATCAGCAGAAGACCGTTGTTTCTGGAGCAGACTTATTTCTCTGCCACGCTTCATCTGCAACACTTATAATCGTTGCAGTTTGCCTGTGTTAGTTTTTTCTTCTTTTCAAGCACTTTTGAGAGATATATTCATCTTTTGAGAGAGTGTTTGTCATAATGAGCTAAATCCCATCTCTGGAGGAAGTCATTATTCCAATAATAAAGTGGTAATTTCTAATTAATTAATTTATGTAATACTTTTTATGAATATTTGCATTGAATAAAAATTGAATATATGATTTTAAGTAGTTGTGATTTCTTTTGATGGTTCATGCTTTGTCTAGGGATCTTGATGTTCCATGCTTTCGATTTACAATTATCATTTTGAAAATCTACTTTTCTAGTCAATATTTTAGAATCAATTTAAAAATAAAGAGTTGCATAATTATTAATATTGAACTACTTAAAAATTGGTTAGTGTGGAATCCTTTGTCTCAGTATTTTCTATAATCTTATATTATCTTTTGATTAAAACACTTCTTCACAAGTCTCGTGGAACGAATCTTATTTATCACTTTTCGGAAATGAACAACGAACCGATGGAAGCGACAATATTTTGGGTTTAACATCTCCTAAAGAGTAGGCGGGCGTCGCACGGGTGGTAACTTGACGTTCCCATCTTGTACCCATGCCTCTAGTAGTTCGATAACTTCTTCCATGAGAAGTGGAAAATCAGGACAGGTTATATCAGGTTTTATATTTTGTTCTTGTGGTTGTTGTAGTTGTTGTAGTTGTTGCGTTGTCGCGGCGCCTTAGGTACTCTTCGGGTTGGTGCCTGTTTTGTGGCTATAGCTTGAGAGAGACGTTTAGTTTGTGACTCTTGTTGAGATAGAGTTTTTCTTTTTTTTCCTTTATTGCTGACAACGCTTATTGATGGTTAAACGGTATATTGCTTGTTGATCAGTCGTCAACTCCTACGGGTGTCTACACGACTTTCTTTTTTTTGTTGGTCTTGTTCTCTCTAGTAGGGCAGGAGCAGTTGTGGCACACGGCTTTGCAGCTTTGTATAACTCGTAGAATGTATGGAAACCTAAATTTTCTAAAAGAACACAGTAGACAAGAATCATACCATTAATGCGGAGTTCCACCAATTGATGTTCTATCACATTTGGATCGTAAGAATCCATTGCTTGAATCCTGAATCTCTTCACGTAGTCGTTGGGATGCTCATTATTCCTCTAGAACATTCTTCCCAAGTCTGACAGGGTGACTTGCTCGGAGACGAATAAGTATTTCTTGTAGAAAGCGCTGACCATAGGTTCTCAACCAGAGACGATGTTGGGAGCAATGTTGTTGTACCGTGTGTAGGTTCTTCCAGTGAGGGGCTTTGGGGCATTGCTTTTTGATGGTAGTGCGTCCAGGAGGAATGGCGCATAATTTGTGACGCGTCCTTTAGTAAAATGCTAAAGTGGCGTATTTTCTAAGGACAGAACGTCGAATTGTGATGTGTTCTTTGCGAACAGGGCATTAAGCTGAAATGCGTCTTCAAAGATCAGGCATTAGCTATTCCTAGATTTGATAGATATTATTGGAATATCGATGCGCGTTCGAGACGAGTTCAAGGAATTCAGCTATAGAATGTATATGACTTGAGACTGGTTCAGTATCGCATAAATATTGTTACTGTTAGAGAGACTACAGGATCAGTTTAGAGCGTCTGTAGTTATTTGTAGAAACTGTATTCTTAACTCGCCTGCGGAATATAAGTAGAGATACAATATTTCATGCTTTGATATAAAGCTATAAATATGCGCATATACTTCTATGTTCTTGCTGCTAGGCCGAGGGAAATTTTACAATCCTAGCCCTTGTCAAAAACTCACCATATACAGAGTGGAAGGTAGTGTTATACAACGTCACCAAGCTTAATAAATTTTGATGCTTATGAGATGAGAGTTTTATACGGTTTTGAGATGAGTCGAGGTAGAGTTTGGTGCTTATGAGAAAATAATTTGAAGTCTCTTAAAATCTCATCTATCTTGGAGAGATTTTTGTCATGTCTATTTTCTTATAAAAGCCCCCAAAGTCTCTAAAATCTATAAATCCATGACTTCAAAGTATAAATCTAATAACAAGGGTGTTTGAGTGAGTTTTAAGAAATCTCAATCCAATGACATAGAGTTTTAAGAAATTTGAAAGACTTAAAAAATTCTCTATCGACTAAGAAGGGGATTTAGCTGACTTTCTTAAAATCTCTATTGACTAACAAGAGATTTAATAACTCTCTCGATATCTCTAGAATTCCTAATTCACTAACCCCCGTAAATCTAAGGGTACATTAATTATATACCCCTACACAAAATAAATATATCTCTACCTTCTAGAAACCTTATCCACATAAGCTTAGATTACCTTAATACCCTCACTTATTTAATTTTTTTCCTTATACATATAACTTTTTTTTTTCAAAAAAACAACAAATTTCTTTCTCTATCATTTCACCACCACCACCATTCCACTACCACTCTAACTTGGCTAGTAGTGGTGGTGTTAGTAGAATGGTGGTGGTGGTAGAATGGTGGTGGTGGTGGTAGAGTGGTGGTGGTGGTGGTGCTAGTGGTGGTGGTGGTAGAGTGGTGGTGGTGGTGGTGGTGGTGGTGGTGGTGGTGGTGGTGGCGACATCTAAAGTTGATACCAAAAATATGGTGTCAACATTTTAAAGTTGACATCAAAATTTGGTGTCAACAACCCAAGTTAACACAAAAACTGAAAACTCGGAAGAAAAAAAAAAAGTTATGTTGTTGACACCAAAATCTGGTGTCAACAACCAAAGTTGGCACCAAAACTGAGAATTCATAAGAAAAAAAATTATATTGTTGACATCATAATCTGGTGTCAACAAACCCAAGTTGACACCAAAAACTAGTGCCAACAAGCCAAAGTTCACACCAAAACTAAAAATTCAGAAAAAAGTTATTGTTGACATCATAATCTGGTGTCAACAAACCCAAGTTGACACCAAAATCTGGTGTCAACAAGCCAAAGTTGACACCAAAACTGAAAATTCAGAAAGAAAAAAATTTATAATGTCAACAAACCCAAGTTGACACCAAAAACTAGTGTTAACAAACCAAAGCTGACGCCAAAACTGAAAATTCAGAAAAAAAAAAAAAAAAAAAAAAAAAAAGTTTTATTGTTGACATCATAATCCGGTGTCAACAACCAAAGTTGACACCAAAATCTGATGTCAACAACCAAAGTTTGACATCATAATCTGGAGTCAACATGTCAAGTTGACACTAAAATAAGCATCAGAAGAACAAAAAACTTTAGCATACACGAATGAGTGAACTTTGCGTAAGTCGAACACGTATCATCCGACTGTGGAGTCGGTCGTGCTACCATTGTACCACAAATTCAGCGTACAAAAATTCATTTACATGTCTTCTTAATAACATTGCATCGGAAAATCAAAATAAAATACTATATTTTTAAGGCAAGTTAATCATATTCCCAAACAGAGCACCATTAGACGATAATCTCACTGTATCAAATATAAAGAAGTCGGCAACCAAAACTTGAACAGGAGGGTGAATGAAGATATTGATAGCATAAGAAAATAACTTAGCCAAGCCAAGCCAAGCTAGTCAATACTTAGTCTCGTTAATCCAACAACTGATTCGGGAAAGTAAAATGTAATGGAGATAAGGGATGTTTCATCCAACCGCCCTCGTGACGTGATAAAATCATCCTAGCTACATACATGATCGAATCAAATATAAGAACTAGTACCAAACAAGCACTTACATTTTTTGCTAAATATTTCTGACAATGAACTAGAAAACACCACTCTCATATTGAACCCCCATGCCAACCTTGTTACCGTGTACAACATATGATATTGGTTGCATAAGCATGTTTGACCAGAATCACTTAGTAAGTGACCACACCCCTTAATATCACCGATAACAATCCCCAAACAGCATGACACAACATCAGTCTCAAACAATTACCAATAACAGTCCCCAAATAGCATGAAACAAACTCAGTCTCAAACAAAACTAACATCAATACAAAATAAAGAAAAATCAACTAAGTCAGTACCCACTCACTTGTTATAGTTTGCATTAGAAAATACAAAATCTATTAGGAACAGTACTAGAGTAATCTTTACAAGCTCTCTTAGCTCATCACTATCCTCTATTCCGTAAGAAACACATCTTCCTACACCACCACGATCTCCACCACTCTCACCTCTGTTATACCCATCACCTCCTCCACCACCATCACCACCAGCATTAAATGGAACAAGTCATTTACCATTATCAATATGTGGGGAAAGAAAATCACTTCGTCACATGACTGAATCTTGAAATATAAATACGAGTGAGAAAAACATAAAGCAAACACCAAAGATATTTTCAGCCAGCATGAGGATCTCCGTCTATTCTCTGAGGGGTAGGCACGTGGAAATCACTAGCTAAGAGATCAACGGTCAAATTTAAATTGGGTAGTGTGATTAGAATGGTCATATCAACAGTCTGTTAGCTGTCAGGACAAATGGCGTAATATGGTTCAACGAAGATCAGAGTCACAGCGAAAGTTACGACGAAGATTACTTGGCGAGCATTATGGCGAGGTAAGATCAATGAAATCGGATTTTTCTCCAAGAAAACGTTAGCCTGCGAAGCTGTCTGCGAAGATGAATTCTTCCCCAAGAAAACTCTAAGCGAAGATAGTTCCTGCGAGGTGATATACGAAGTAAAATGAGCTGTCATCCACTCTCATATTTTATCTATAAATATGAGTGAAAACCATATAAAGAGGGCAGGTTGAGTAAGGTATATTAGGTGAGAGCTTGAGCAAGTGCTGAGAACTTGTAATTTTCTTCATACTCATAGTAAAATCATTTTTCGTGGATGTAGGTTTTAACACCGAACCACGTAAAAAACTCTTTTATTCTTTACTTACTAGCAATTGTATGAGTTTGTATCATTGATTTTGACCAAGTCGTGAGAGAGTTTTTGTAAGGTAAGAATTTAAGTCTATTGTGGGAAATTTTGCAACTACACGATATATAACAGAATCATTATCAAAACCAAATCAAACAAGATGGAACACAAATTAACTAAATCGTTACCGGTAAACATTTGAAACACAATCATATAAAAACTATCGTAGATTGGAAACTGAGTTTTTGAAATTCATTGAATCAAAATCCAAATTAAAATCATAAGACTTGTAAACTCGTTTAAACATATAATCGATTGTTTACTTATTTAATCTTCATATCGATTGTTCTTAAAGATTACATTTATCGATCTTCAAAATCGATTCTCAAACCATATCAACAAACTGAAATGGCGGTGATAGTGGTGGTGATGGCTGAGGAGAGAGAGAAGAAAGAGAGAAATTTTCAATATCTGAAATTTAAAACGAAATCATTGGTTTTCCATTTAAGACTTTAGTCACCGTCGGAGGTGGAAGTGGTGGTGGTGGTGGTGGTAGCGGAGGTGGTGGTAGCGACAGAGGTGGTGATGGTGGTGGTAGCGACAGAGGTGGTGATGGTGGTGGTGGTAGAAAGAGAAATAGAAAAAGAAAAAAAAAAAGGGGAAATTCCAGATGTAAAGTTGGAAATGAAATAATTGCTTTCGGACCTACTCTTATCTTATTATATGACAAGGTTGAATTTGGTATTAATGAATAAATGGATTTTCTTCTAAAAATGCAGGGGAATAAATGTAGTTGATAAGGGTATTTGTGAAGGCCATGAAATGTAGGGGTATTTATTCATTTTCCACTAAATCTAATAACAAGATTGTTTGAATGACTCTTGAGAAATCTTAATCCAATAACATGGAGTTTTAAGAATTAAAAAGACTTAAAAAAAATCTCTATCCACTAACAATGGAGATTATGAGACTCTCCTAAAATCTCTATTAACTAGCAATAGATTTGGAAACTGTAGAGAAATTTCCCATATTCTCATTTAACTACCTCCCTATAAAATTGGTAAAAATTGATAAATCTTTTTCTCATAAATTTGTTATTAAAAAAAAAGATCAAATGTATTTTAGCCCGGCAAAAAAAATGAGTCAACACAAAACTTCGTATTTTCTACCCACGATCTTTTGTTACGGGTTTTAGACGTATATCATCTTAACATTGGGTTTCTGGAAGAGAGAAGTATCATTTTTGGATTTTCCATAAAAAGTTTTAATTAATGTAACCTAGCTAAAATCGGTTGGAGGCCTATTGCTTGCCCAAATTCTCTTTGGGAAACCATTGTAAAGCTCAAAAAAGAGACGTTATGAAACAAGAATTCAAAACCAGATTATCTGATTATTGGCTTTGGAGAGGTATCACCACAATAATTTAAAAAAGTTAAGAGATTTTGGTTTCCAGAAGTGCAAAAACGGAATTGAAGTTGATATAGATATCTTCAATCCCATTTGGATTCCAGGGGATGACTGCCCTGTAGGGGCCCAAATAGAGGAACAGCTTATAAAAACTATCGAACACACTAGACATATACTAAAAAGAATAGTTCAAATATAGTTCAAATATAGATCAAGGTTTTATTTCTAGAAAAAAAAATCAGTTTGAATCCATATTGTTGATATGTTCATACAAAGGTGTACCCCTTAAATCCTAAGATGATGGGAGGCGCCATACTAAAACCTACATATGGACTAACCTTTTTTGCCACCTCTAGTAACTTCCAAAAAAAAATAAAGGTAATATTGAGATAGGAAGAATGTACATAATTTTCTTACAAGCAGTAAGAATGTGAAACAAGAATACAATACAATATTACATCATTCAAATAAAAATAATTCAAACAAAAATAAGATCCCAGTTGAAAATGATGTTATTGTAATTCCTTTAATGCCAGGTTTGAAAAGTGCAGCCCATGAAGAACTCTTGCATTTTGACATAGCTGCTCCACATTTTTGAATATGGAAATTTCTCCTCCATACTGGCCAAAGAGTAGCTTCAGGGATAAGAAACCATACTTGTCTATTTCCGGAGATCTGTAAGCCCCCCATGATTACGGCAAAACCAAGATAGAAGATGGCCAAATACCGTTAATTGCAGATGATGGCAGCAGGCAGTTCCAGATCCTTTGAGAGAGGGGACACTCGAAAAACAGGTGCTTGATGCATTCCTCAGCATTGCTACAAAGAAGGAATTTGTTTACATGATGGAAACCCCACTCTACAAGCTTGTTAACTGTAATTAATCTATCATGTGCAGCAAGCCATAAGAAGAAGCAAATTTTGGTAGGGACTTTATTGTTCTGAATTGTTTTATGTGGGAATTGTATGTTTTCATTACCATGGTGCAAGGCTGAATAGAGGGAGTTAATTGAAAACGTACCTGTTGCAGTAAGAGTTCACCTTCTTCTATCTTCTGAATTGCTAAGCATAGGAGGATCTGACCCAACCAAATCAACAAGGCAATGAGTTGTTCAGCCTCACCATCAGAAAGACCTCTTTTAAGATGCAGATTCCAAGTAGGAGCCATTTGCAGAGATATGAGAGGAGATGGAACCTTTCTTATTACTGCTGATCTTGAATAAAGTAGGGAAAGCGCACTTCAGAGGAAATTGCCAACCCAAGTATCAGACCAAAAAGAAATGGTTGTACATTTTTGAGCTTTTAATGAGGAAAGCTGTGAAATTTTTGTAGCTTGTTTGACTCTTGCTTTCCAGCATGATGAGCCATAAGTATCCTCACTTTGAACTATTAATGAGGGAGTTAAATGAGTTGATTGACTCACACTCTCACCTTTTGCATATAACAAAACTCACTGATTGTTTCAACTCTGAAACAGGGACAAGCTCAACTGGTCCCTAACCAAACAAAATCTTCAGTGTGTCTTCTTTGTATAAGGAGCTGGATAGAAATATAGACTCAAGGACTACTAATAACGGAATATACAACTTGGGGAAAGATTCGGAAGACGAATGTCCTTCCGAGGGTAAAGGTCTTTGTCTGCAAACTAATGCATGACATAGTACCAATCAAGAGAAACTTGCAAGAGTTCTGAAAATAAATGATGATGAAAAGAAGTGTGTGCTATGCAACAAGGCAGATGAAACTTTACCACCTCTTTTTGGACTGTGATTTCACCTTGGTTGTGTGAATGAACACTCCATTTAACAATATCTTCATACAGTTAAAAACCAATAATGTTAAAAACTGGCTAATCAATTGGTTAAACCTGAAACACAAAGCAAAAGCTGGTAACGGTCTTTCTAGTGCAGACATTCTAGCAATGGGTACCTACCTGCCTAGCTGGAGTAGCTGGAAGCATAGGTGTGAGGTAATTTTCGACAAATTAAAACCTAGATCTAGGTTATGTGGACAGCAGTCGGTTCATCAATTGCAGGTTTACAATTAGGCAACAAATATGAAAACAAAATTGAAGAAAACAGGGAATTCAGGAAGAGAAGAGGATTATGAAGGAATTGCTTTTGTGGATTGTTATTGGGATGCAAATACTAATATATCTCATATTGGGTTTCACCTCCATGATATTACAGGGGCTTCCAAAGGTGCAAGAGGTTGTAGGTACTCTGGAAGGGCAGATCACAGGGATGAAGAAGTCACCCTCTGATTTGATGAATTGGGTGCTGTCTCTAGGGTGCACACAGGTAACCATCAACTAGCAAAAGAAGGCAAGATATGAAGACAGCAGCAATCATCAGTGTCTAAACCATGATAGAGAAAATTTGATATCTATAGCTGATAGTATATAGTAGTGTTAAAAGAAAGTTTTAAGTATGTAACATGTTATAGTATTTCAATCAAGGAGCTGGACTCCAAACTGCACGACGTTAGAAGTATATGTAACTTAACAACTAATAATATTAGCTGGGGTGAAGATGACTGTCAATAAATGCAGTATTCATCACAAACTGTAGGAAAGCCTTTGCACAACAATGACTTTGATGGGAGAAGTTCGCAGCAAAACGGATGTTTCAGGAAAATGGAAGACAAATACAAAGAAATGGGTTGAATCCTCTGGAAACTCATGTTTTTTTTGGAAGTACCAACATCACAGGGGAAAAAGAAGACACTTGCACAAGTATCCTCAGCAATTCCACTCTTGAATATGGCTCAACGAGTAATGGTATCTGTAATGCCAATAGGCAGTTTTAATAAGAAAAAAAAGAAGCATATAATTCGGTCCGTAATGCATCTTGACATGTACCCTGTGCATTTTCAAGCATAAAAGCATACCTTATGTTTCTGATAGGCTGACAATATCCTCCTACTGATCTTCCTTGATGTAACTCATCCCTGATATTTAATTAAATGTCTAAAGTTTTTGGAATCTATTATTCATTAGTTTCCATAATAACAACTTTAACCATTCATATTTGCATGACGCATATAAATGGACTAGTATCTTTGGTACAACCAGTACTGCAACTTGCAAGGAAATCTCCTACGCTGTTTTACCAGATGGACAAATTAGCACAAAGTGGAGACAATAGGGAATGCTTTGTTATTACATTTGTAATGTATTTGGTAGGGCAGTCAAATTTAAAACGAAAAATGTTGGCTTGGAATTTACAGCTGATTAAAGCAATTAATTGAGAAAACTGGATTCCGTAACATGACAAATCTGTAACACCCCAGCTAATAACCCCACGAAACAGTCAGTGCGGTTTCGTCCTAGTCTAACTTTAAAGTAAAAAGCTAAAAATTGATAAGAATAAATATTTTTTTGTAGGAAGTAAGCAAATGAAACCCTTGTTTGTTAGAAAATTATGATAAAATAGGACAATACAGAAATACCTTGCACTGGGTTCAAGCAAGTTTCCAAGTTTCTTTCTTACTTCTTCAACAAAGTGCCAGCAAATTTGCCCTACATTTGTGAGATACACTCGAACCGTTCCCTCCTATACTGGCAATACAGGCAGTGAGAAGTGCGGTCTGATTTCTCCCTTAAGTAGAAAAATGCATCACCAGATAACTTCACTTCAATCGAGCTTCATGAAAAATGAAAAAGGATAATAGTAACACTTCCACACAAGAATAAAATTAGGGTGACACTTAACATATCATACTTTTCCTTAGTAATTTTCAAAAGTGGGCTAACCGGAATAAACATAAAGTTCATACACAAAATCCGCAACTTAGATGTTCATTATAGCATGTGGTGCTAAAAGAAATAAATGGAATGCCAAGGAACGTGGTCGTCAGTGATCACAACATGTAGTTCCCATAAAATATTAAGTCTGGGAAGTATTTAAATAAGCAAATGATATCAGAAAAATGACAATTGCTTAATAGTAAATAACTGGAAATAATAAAATCACCTGGTAAATTAAATGTGAGAGGTGGGCATCATAAAACTGGACATTATCTGCAGTAGAGGTGAAGTTCATATGTTGCAGTAGCGATCCATACAGTCAAAGATAGATTCAGTAAAACTGGACATTATCTGCTTAAATCACTTCGCATTCAATAATACCAATTTCAACATACACAATCACCGAGAAGCAGGCTTACAACAATCAGTAAGCTGACCAGGAACAAATCACTCTTTCAGAAAAGAGCATGTAAAGAAATCTGGAATCCCTTTCATGTTTCCTTGTATGTAAATACAGGTCTAGCAACATAAATCTGACCCAACATCAAAATCAAGCGTCTATACTAGTGTGAAGAACAAGTGGTAGATTATCATTTAGAATGTGAATGTCTAAGCTGAAGTAATTGGTGGCATCTACCCATCCACGGTTGATAAGGTCCCTCTATATGCAAGATGTTAAAATTAAACAAAACATCAGATTTCACGATAAAATTCAATTGATATTTCGATTGGAAACTGGATACATTTCAAAACATCTATATTTTACATATCTGAAAACCCCCAAATCCCCAAAACAACGTAGGAAAACCCAAAATTTCTATTTTAACTCCCTACCCTAGATATGGAAAGGACGAAGAAACCCTAAGAACTAGTAAATTTAGTAACAGCTTTGGTACCCTCAGAGACAGCATGCTTGGCCAATTCACCAGGAAGAACAAGACGAACAGCAGTCTGAATCTCTCGTGAAGTAATAGTAGGCTTCTTATTGTACCTGGCCAATCTAGATGATTCTTGAGCGAGTTTCTCGAATATATCATTAATAAAACTGTTCATGATACCCATAGCTTTACTGGAGATACCAATATCAGGGTGAACTTGTTTCAAAACTTTGAAGATGTAGATCTTGTAAGTCTCAACTGATTTCTTTGACTTCTTCTTCTTCTTCTTATCTGCTGATGAAGCATCTTTGCTTAGTAATTTCTTCTCAGCTCTGGGTTTCTTCTCTGCTGGTGCTTTTTCTGCCTTCTTCTCTTCGACGGGCTTCTTTTCTGCTGGCTTCTTCTCTGCTGGTTTTTTCTCTGCTTTGGGTGCCATTACAACAAAAGCTTGAAAGAGAACTAAAATTCCTAGGGATAAAAACGAAAAGTTTTGATGCAGAGGAGAAAGAGTAAAGATATTGATGTGAAGTGAAATTGGTAGGGCTTGGTGTTTTATATAGAGATGACGATGGAGCTTGATTGGTCCGTTTAGTTTCATGCGGATCGATAGTTTGTGTCGTTGATTGTTATAAAGTTAATGAAGGGTTTAGATAAGCGGAGATGTTGGTGGAACGTTATTGGTTCATTTGTTTCACGCGGATCACTCAGTATTATCTTTAAATCGTTGATAGTTTAAAAGGTAATGGATGGTCACGATTTATTTGTGTATACAAAGCGAACATTTGTTTGGAGAGAAGGAATTATCATTGAAATTGAATCTTGTTCAATTTTACATCTCTGCCACAGGGATACTGAATTCTCTAGCCTCTAGGGGGTTTTCAATCCGATTTCATTGATGAGGATTGTTTTGATTTATGGATTTGGTAGTCCTATATAACATTGATGTAATTTTATGTGCCGATCGTCTGAGTAATTGAGTTTTGGGTAATGATATTTCCATCCAAATTGTTTTCAATTTGTTTAAATTTTGACCGTGGTTTGTCTCAAAAAATTTACGAAATCATGATATATATATATATGAAGTCATATGTAATATATCAATTCTCATTTTATAGGTTTTACAGTGGTTATCAAATCATAATATAAAAAAAATTAAAAAGGAAAATATATTCTCTCTTCTCTGTGAATCGGCGATAGCTATGAGTCAACACAGCTAAAAGTTTAAATCTTCTTTTTATCTTTTCCTTGTTCTAAAATCATAATTTCTTCATTTTTGTCCATTCTTATGATTATGTTTTGATCTCAGTTGGTGATAATATTTCTCTTTTACATTTTTAGTCAAAATTTTCTCTGTTTAAGTTTTTTCTCACTTCATGTCTAACTAACACTTCCCTTGTCTCTCTTGTTTTGATCTTCAGGAATGTTTAATCAAGTAATGGCGTTTGCCTCAACTTTATTTGTAGCCATAGCGTTTGCTTTCATTGGAGAACTTTATGTTCTTGATCAGGTATCACAGCGTTTGCAAAGATTGGAGTTTAATCATGGTTGGTATTATACAGACTCGACTAGACTCAGGCAATGTAGTTAATCGCGGATCTCGGCCCGTCGCAGCCGGGACCTTGACACCTTGATAACGATATCTCGGGGAGATTATCGGCGAAATATCGGAAATCCCAAATCTTATATCCAACTATTTTCAACAAGCATATACTTTGAATATCGGGCAAATCTCGGCCGTATCGGGCGAATCTCGGCCATATCGGACGATACGGCGATATTTGAAGATTCGTCGCGCTCTTGAAGCGATACCTTGAATATCGCCGTTATCGCGGCCGTAACGGCCGATATTGACTACATAGGACTCAGGAACGATTCAAGCCATACTCATTGTACTCAACGCCTATTTCAAAATTCAAATTTTTTTTCGTTACCAGAAAAGGTGCATTTCCCTGATGTTTAACTCAAAACCTAAAAAAAAATAATTAGAATCAGAAATATTAAGAGGAAATCACTCAGTCAATACCCAATGCAGTTATGTAGGTTGTCAATCCAATCCTAAGTATATGCAATTTTATTCTCCCGTAAACCTCAAAAGCATCAATTTGCCTTTCCTTCAACAACCTAGCCGCAATAGTGATTTTAGTTATTGGACTTCTCTGATTTGCAAATCTGCTACAATGGAGAACCATAAAATAACCTTAAACAATACTGAAGTAGTTGGAATCTCTTATATCACTGATAGACTTCATGATACAATTCTGGAGAATCGTCAAGTTGTTTCTGGTGTTACTCCTAAGTATAATGAAGTTAATGAAGTAGAGCATGAAGACATGAAAATAGCCCTCATTGGAAAAATAATCACAAAAGGAAGAATGTCGGATAAGGCAGTAGAAAAACATATTGGATTTACTTGGTCTTTTATTCCGAACGAGGATCTCAAGGTTTTTTAGATGGAACCTAATGTAATGATCTTTACTTTTAAATATTGGATTCAGCTCAACAAAGTCTTTGAAGAACGACCCTGGAGTGTTGATGAAAGAATTTTAGTTTTTCATGACTATTGTCCATCAATCATCTATAAAGAATTATACTGGAGTAACCAAGTATTTTGGATTCATTTGAAGCATTTACTGCCTGAACATATGAAACAAAAAATTGTGCAGGAAATGGGTGAAATTATGGGAGAAGTGCTAGTTATTGATCCTCCTATTGGATTTCCATCTTCTGCTGAATTGTTCAAGGTGTGTGTTAAAATTAACCTGTCAACTCCTCTTAGAAGAGGAATTTTAGTTATCACTGGCAATGGTTCTACAAGATGGATTAGGTTTTTCTTATGAAAAGCAGACTCACAAAATTTGCAAAGATTGTTATATTTTAGAGCATTCCAATACTAAATGTGAAGACTTTCTAAGCAGTTGGATGATACTCACTACTTACCAATAGCATTAGAGTACCTCAAAACTCTCAAGAAACAAAATCCTAGAAGTGCTAGAAATAATATTCCTAGTCTCAAGAACAATACAAAAAGGAATACTAAAACTACAATCTTCATTCCTCCAACTGATGGGCTTATGGTTTCTGGGTTTATATCTAATACCAATTATGCTTCAATAGGTGAAATTAATACTGCAACAGAAAGAAATATTAGACTTTGGAAAAGACAGAGAAGCAATAACATACATATTTCAAGTTCTACCAGTCCTGTTGAGTCTATTACCAACCATGAACTCAATCATCAAGATGATACCTTCCAATGACAATGTCTACAAATAGAAAGGAACAAGTTTTTGATAAGACTAAACTTTCTGAATTCAAAGCAGGGGAGAGTCTGGTAATTATAATTTCTAGCCTCTTTTGTTTTAAATCATCATTTTTCTTCTGCTATAAATATTTTATTATAGTCCTGCAACTTAAAAATTCTACTTCAGTTGTTTGTTCCCCTTTTCTTGCCCTGCATAATAGTTCTACAAACATGAAATTCTTATCATGGAATGTCCAAGGACTGAGTGACAAATTCACCATCCAGCATTTACATAATCTTGTGAAAATTCAGAGTCCTGATTTCATTTTTCTATCTGAAACTAAGGTTGATATTTGTAAAATGGTATATGTTGCTACTTCTTTGAACTATCATAACTATGATTATATTAGCAGAGTTGGCTTAGTTGGTGGCGTGATTATTATGTGGAAAGATGGGATTACTTGTGAAATAGCTAGTGCAACTGATAACATTATACATGCTTTAATAAAAATTCATCCCAACTCTCCAGAGGTTCTAATATCTTTTATGTATGGTTCTACATATCCCGAACCTAAGAAACATCAATGGAATTTTATTAATGAACTTAGTAAAAATGTTTTTCAACCATGGCTTGTCATGGATGATCTTAACTCCATATGGATGTTAATACTAATAGTTTGGATGCTTGGGTCAGAGATAAGGTTAGAGATTTTGGTTTAATAGACATTGGTTATGAAAGGAGAGATTATACTTGGTCTAGTAATAGATATGGTACTGGTACTAGAAAGGCTAGACTTGACTTAGCTCTAGGAAATAATGATTAGTATCTTCATTTTTCTGCTGCTAAAATTCTACATCTTTCTCAAATTGCTTCTGATCATTCTCACATTATATTATTGACTGATCTTATTCCTAAACATCTCTGGAGACCATTTAAATTTTTTGGTACTTGGCTTAAGCATGAATCTTTTAACCGAATAATGGATATGGCTTGGAGTATTGCAGTCCACGGTAGTACTGCCTTTAAATTGCAGCAAAAACTTCATTTTACTAGAGTACTCTTTCTCAGTGGAACAAAATGGAATTTGGGGATATCCAAGAGAACATTAATAAGCTCCAAGTTGAGCTGAAAAATATTCAAGATATGCCTAACTCTAGTGACCAACACTCTAAGATTGTCTCTCTCACTCATGATATTGAAAAATGGATTGATATACAATCTGAATTTTATAAAGAAAAAGCTAGGGATAAATTTGTTACTGATACTGATAATAAAACTAGATATTTTCACTCTCTGGTTAGTAGAAGAAAGCACAGGAACAACATAGATTCCCTATGTGATATCAATGGTACTTGGCATAATGACAGAGATAACATTAATAATTTGTTGACCAATCATTTTTACTCTAGTGGTTGTTCTGCTAATACTACTTTTGATGATTCTATATTTGATTGCATTCCTACTATTCTCTCTGATGTGGATAATGCTAAATTGATAAGTACTCCTTTTATGGAGGAAACTGCTAATGTTGTTAAAAGTTTTACTCCTTGGAGCTCCCCTGGTCCTGATGGTTTCCAAGCTGGTTTCTACCAAACTCAGTGGGATCTTGTTGGTTTTGATGTTATTGATGTAGTTCAAAGATTTTTTGAGTATGGTTTTATGCCTAGAAGTATCAATAAGAACTACATTTCTCTTAACCCCAAGTGTAAAGATCCTAAAACTCTTATATATTTTAGGCCAATTAGTCTTTGTAATACATCCTATAAAATTATTTCAAAAATTCTGGCTAATAGGATAAAACCATTACATAGGAGCTTGATTTCTCCATATCAAGCTGCTTTTGTTCCTAGAAGATCAATTCATGACAACATCATTGTTGCTCATAAAATGATCCATACTATGAAGCACAAAGAGGGGTTTAGTGGTACTATGGCTTTGAAACTTGACCTATCAAAAGCTTTTGCTAGACTGGAATGGAATTTTCTAGTAGGAGTCCTTAAAAAATTTGGTTTTTGTGAGAAGTTTACTAATATGATATTCTAGTGCTTATCTACTACTAATTTGAGTATTATTTTGAATGGCAGTCCTTGTCAACAATATTCACTCTCTATACGTTTAAGACAAGGAGACCCATTGTCTCCTTATCTTTTCATTATTGCTATGGAGTATTTATCTAGAAGCTTTTTTATTGCAGAATCTAACAAGATCATCTCTGGTGTTAAAGCTGCAAGAAGAGCACCTTCCATTACACACTTGCTATTTACTGATGATATTCTTATCTTCACCAAAGATGACATGCAAATATGAATGGAATTCTGGATGTTATTAGTATAATTGGTATGTACTCTGGTCAACTTCGTAATTTTCAAAAATCTTGTATTTATTTCAGTTACAATATCAGTCCTGGTGCTTGCAGTGATTTAGCTAAAGCCCTTAATATGAACACGGTGAGTAATTCTGAAACTTATCTTGGTGTTCCTTTACTGGGTCAAAACAAACAAAAAGCTTTCCATCATATTGTTCAGTCTTTTGAAGCTAGGCTTAATAACTGGAGTACTACCTCCCTAACTCAGGCTGGTAGGACTACAGTGGTTAAGTCAGTTCTCAATTCACTTTCCACACATCAAATGGGTTGTTTTAATATTCCTAAAAACCTCATTTCTAAAATTGACACCTTACAAAGAAATTTTTGGTGGGGTCACAAAGGTAACAAAGGGATTTTTTTGTTTCTTGGTTAAGCCTCTGTGTCTCTAAAGATTTTCGGGGTCTTGCCTTCAGGAATCTTGAGATCTTTAATCAAGCTCCCATCGCTAAGTTAGCATGGAAAGCCTGTAATCATCCTAAGGATTTATGTTTTAAAGTTATGAAAGCTAAGTATGCTAAGGATAAGGATTTTTTGCATCTTGACAAGCTAAATGAAAATTGTTCTTGGGTATGGAGGGGTATCTATAAAGGTATGGATATTGTTAAATATAACTCTTGTTGGTCTGTTAGATATGGTACTAAGGTTAAAATTTGGCATGACAAATGAGTTATTGGTTTACAAAATCCTCCTTTACCTTCTACTAATATTAGTTTCTCTTCTGCATACACTTATGTTTGTGAGCTTTTTCTAAATGATACTAAACAATGGAATGTTCAGCTGGTTGAAAGTCTTTTTTTCTGCAAATATTGCTAGTAAAATTTTAGCTATGCATATTCCTAGACGGGGAGAGGACACTCTTATATGGATTCCTGACGTAAAAGGTTGTTTTTCGGTCAAGAGTGATTACAACACTCTAATCAATACTTATAATTCTAGTCCCAATTCTAATTCATTTGTCCCTACTAGTGTTTGGAAAGCTCTTTGGAAATATAGAACTCCTCATAGAGTTAAACTTTTCATTTGGAAATGTCTTAAAGGTATTGTTCCTACTAGAGACAAACTAGTTAGATACGAGCCGGATATCGAAACTCATTGTTGTATGTGTAATGCTGTTGTTGAATCTGTTGAACATTTATTTTTTGATTGTCCTTATGCCAGATCTATTTGGTTTAGGTGTGGGTATTGATGTTTCTGCAGTTATGTCAACTCATACTAATCTCTCAAACTATTATTAGTTGGTTTTCTACAGGTCACTCTTCTGCAGGACTCTCAGCTCATCTAGTAGAATTTTTCTTGTACTCTCTTATGATTATAATTTGGATGATATGGAAGGATAGATGTGCTGCAATTTTTCAGAATCAAAAACCTAACAGAGCTCATACTATTGAAAGAATTAAAATGTTAACTAATTAATGTTGCATTACTCTTTCTAGCTTTACCATAAATCTAAGTGGTGTACTTGCAGTGGAGTCCAATACTTGGACTTCTCCGGAAATAGCTTATCTTAAGATTAATATAGATGCATCCTTTAAAAAAGAAACATGAAAAACAGGAATGGGTCTAATATTTCATGATTTTGCAGGGACTTGCTATGGAGCCAAATGACTTTTCTTTGATGGAGGACTGAATGTTGAGCATGAAGTGGAACAATTGGAGTGTATGGCTATGAAGGAAGCAATGGATTGGGCCATCACTATGGATTACGAGAAGATTGTCTTTGAGTCAGATAATGAACTACTAATAAAATCGGTTAATGGACAATTTATGTGTGTTCATTGGACAAACCATTGTTTAGTTTTGGATATTAAGTTTTGTTTACAAAGTAGACATCTATGGTCTTGTCAATCAGTTCCTAGGAGTAAAAATGGTTCGGCGGATTGCATTGCCAAAAAAACAAGAACAAGTAGCACTAGTTTTGAGTTTTATGATAACTTTCCTCCTGATATTAATGCTTGGATCAGTAAGGAGAATAACCATGTAGCTTATTAATCTTTCTTAATAAAATGCAAGTTTTGGAATCAAAAAAAAAAATGAAGTAAATAGTGGGGGTAAAGTTAACACGAATCATATGTATAAAGCTTCCATAAATTAATAAAAATCTAAATAAATAAATTATTAATTTATTATATTGTTCTAATTCAACATAATACTTTGTATCAAGATTGAAAAATTTATTATTGTTATGTATCAAGAAGATTCTAGTGGCCGACTCACCACAGGCTTTGACGGTCAATGATAAGATTGATCTCGTTTTTACCATATGAGATATATGTTAGATAAGACTTGACCATTAAAGATTATACATAATCCTTATGTTGACCTCTGGACCAACAGGTGGCTCCCTAACGTGTAATCACCACGGCTATAATAGTCTTTGTTGTAAGAGAATGCGCACTATTAGGGCATCCACAGTCGTGCGATTACCTTCAAAGACTAAAGATCAAAAAATGTGATCTTTACTCCGCTGCAAGAACAACCATGGATAGTCAAGCGAGATTCTAGGGTTGGACATACGGCTAAGCGAAGTGTTAATGCTACGCTTAAGAAGACGGACGGGATACTGCAACTTCGCTTGCCACAGACGAGATAGTAGTGTACCGCCTGAACCAAACGAAATCCCAGCATTTCGCATGGCCAGACGAAATTCCAAGACTTCGTCTGAGAAAATTGTGGGCGTGTGGAGAGAGCGTGTGAGGCATTTGTGCGGGCGGTACAACAGAATTTCGCTCCATGTTTATAGGCGAGGTACTGGGAGCTCGCTTCCCTTTTATATTAAAACCTAATTTTTCTCTTCCTCCTCTGTAGCCGCACGTTGAAAAGTTCTTCCTCCTCCTGTTGCCGCAAGGTGGTCCTCCAATAATCCCCATTTTATCATCCTAATTCAATAAACGAGAACCCAAAGTCCCGTATCATATCTTCATACTTCGCTCAAGGTTTTTCCAAGCACAATCAAGGTATCTTTTAACAAAAAAATTAGTATAAATTAATTTTGTTTTGTAAATTATTTTGATGATTTTGTAGTTAAATTGGTTGTAAATGTTGTATGATTTACCATGTAATTATCATGTTATAAATTGATTATCGAATTGTGATTATTAGGTTGTAATTATGGAATTGGGAAAATATTTAGGGTTTATGAATGTTATAAATTGGGTATAAAAATTTGTTGATATTTGTTAAATTGAAGATATAATTGATGTACTTATTGTTTAATTTTAGTGGGGTTTTGGTTAAATTTTTGTTGAATTGAGTAGGTTGTCTAGAAAAATTGGGAATTTATTTTGATTAAATTTAAAAACATATGTGTAAGGAAGTATTTGCAATAGGGTAATTTTTATGATATTGGGTATAATTGGTGCATTGAGATTGTTGTATTTTGTTAATGATGAATTTAGTTTTAGAATGTTTGATTTTTATTGCATTATACATATGATTATGTAATTAGATAATAACTTTTGTGTTTATCCGGTGTTAAAATAATTTTAATTGATTTGTTGATTATTTGATTTTTATCTTTATGCATTGTGGTGATTTACTCTTGATTTGACAATGTTCTATGAATTGTTTGGCTAGATGTCGAGCAGTTTGACGTCCAGATGGGTTGGCAGAAAGAAGAAGGCCAGGAAGGCTAAAATCATGGAGGATTCAGAACCTGGTTGTATGGGACCAGAAACGATAGATGTTCCCGGGTTGGAACACTATACCGTTGTGGAAGATACTGAGGAGCATGTGTCTACCAATATTACATATTCAACCGACGCCAATTTCAGGTTTGCCCATCGTGGTTCTCTCAAATCCGTCCTTCAAACATACTGAAGTATTATTAAACTTTCGTCTAAGGTCAAATATATAATTGAAAGGGGAGGATGGGGCCGATTACTTTCACTAACTGAAGTTGATTCATCCCATGATCTTATTGATTATATTGTTGAGCGGTTTTGGAATACGACAAACACGTTCCACTTCTCGTTTGGGGAGCTTGGGTTCACTCCCCTTGATTGGGTAATGTTGACCGGCCTTAGTATTGGTGTTGGAAGATCTGTTTCGTATGACCCAGCGAAATTTAAATTTGAATATGTCCGAGAGCATATATTTCCATAACTCAAAGATAATGCGGTGTGTAAAAGAGAAGGGGTTCCGCAACAGTGGGTTTCAGATGCAATAACTGTAAAAAATTTGACCACATATTTTGATGAAGATACTTTGACTGCGTCTAACGATGATAGTAGGCTTGCTGATAGAGTGGCGAGAGCCTTCTATATGTATGTTCTGGGGCAGTTCTTCTTTCCAAATGCAAAAACCTATATTGATGATGGATGGTTAGCTGCACTTGAGGATCTAAATACAGTTGACCAGTACGATTGGGGTGCTCCTGCAATTTCGAAATTGTATTCAGGTCTCGCCTCAGCTGTTAGGGGACAAAAGTCAGTGTCCGGACCCTTCCAAATTTTGGAGGTAAATTATTTATTGTTATTTATAATTCTTTTAAATAAAATTTTGTTGCTAAGTTGTTTATTCCAATGGTTATATTGATATTGTAGTTTTGGGGGTACGAATATCTGGCATTTTGTCGTCCAAATAACCCTTCGGCTGAAAGTGAAAATGAATGGCCTAGATGTCGTAGGTGGTTGTGTAGCCGGAGGAAGGGTATTAACATTGTTCGGTCAAGGACTGAATTGAACCAGTTGTCTGTTGACTCTGTGACATGGCAACCGTGGTTAAATGCAGTTAACTATCTGCCACCATAAATTGGAAGCAAAGCTTTAGAGCTCTATGGGAAAAGGGTTACATTCACTTGGCTAGACACCGTGAGTTTTTAATTAATTTTGTCATATGCATTATTTTTTTTTCAATTTTATTTTGGTTATCTGATAGGTATTTATTTATTGTACATTTCTGGGATAAAGCATAACATGTATGTCGGAGATCGTTGTTGGAGGCAGAACAACCCAACGTGGGGTGTTCCTGCAAACCCCCCTAGTAGCATTTCCAACTTCACCGACGACGAGATTGAGGACATGTCAGTAGAAACTGTCAGGTCAATGCTAGTGAATATGTACGTGTCGTTTCCAACAATGTGTATTATGAATGTTGGCGACATGTTACCAACCTTTACAAATATGTCACGAAAGTTGATTGGGAGGTTGAAACGTATGGCTATGCTGGTGACCGTATCAAACACAACATCCCACGTCGTCGTGAACATGTACCCATTCCTCCTCCACAACAACTACCATACGTAAGTATTCAACAAAGCCTTGTAAATTTGAATAATGATTATAAATTTAGTTCAATAGTTAATCTATTTTCTTTTCATCCCAAGTCACGGCTTATGATTTAGTTCAAGAGTTGTCTGATTTTACGCAAGAGTTGCGTGATTTTACGTTAGATGAAACTAAGGATCGGATGAAGTATTTGATTGGCAAAGACGTTGAAATTAACAACCTCCGAAATGAGAATTCCTTGTTGAACAACCAGCTTACCCATTTTCGTCAACAACAACCGCTTGGGTTTGCCACATATGCTCAGAATATGCCACCACCAATGTCTATGACAATGGCTCAGGGATCTTCATCAACAATTGGATCAAATATGCATAATGTCAGACCATCTTTGCTGTCGTTTATCCCACCAAGATCCATCTCCGATTGAAGATTAGTTTTTTCAAATATGAATTTTCTTTTCAATATATAATTGAAACTATTTCTGTTTTGTAGTGTTAAATTAAAAACTCTGTTTTTTTTTTTTACTTTCTCTTTTATGTCATTTGGTATTGTCACATCATATTTGAATTGTTAGTTGAACGACAATATTTCCAATTACTTTCTCATATCTATATTCGAAATTCTGACATTTTTCCTTTCATTGTGACTGCTGATTTTTGCATTGAAATGGTGACCGTGATTTTCAATTCCTTACATTGGTGACCAAGTACAAAATGTTCAGATTATTCAAAAAGTTAGGATTTTCAATTTTGTTACCGTTTTCTTACCGTTTATCAACGGCTATAATTTGTATTCTGATACACCTATAAATAAATAAATTTATATCTATCATTCCCATTTCAAATCCACATATTTTACATTTTGGAGAAACTTTCTAATCTTTTGTTTTTTATGTAATGTCAGGCTACGAAAATTTTAGGCTTAATGCAGAGAATTTTACCCTAGAAGAAGATTTATCCATATGTCGAAACATAGTATTGCATTATCCAGCAAGGGGTCATGAACGTCAGATGAATGGTTCAATGAGCATGCAATGGTTAGAACATACACATGCTAACTTTTGTAACGAAACCGGTAATCCCAACAACCGGAACATAGCAGGTCTTTTCTGTCGATATGTGCAAATCACAAAGCAAGTACTAGAATTTTCTTCTTTAACCGCTAAGGTGAATGAAAGAAGAATTATTAATGAAACTGATGATGAAGTTGTTGCCAGATCTATGGAGGAATGGACAAGATGGAAACATTCATATTTCATGTACAAACCTCATTTCGAGATCCTAAGGGTGATGGAAGAATACAATCCTTTTATGTTGATTATTCTCCCAGGAAGTGAAGAACGTCGTCCACGTCGTCCTACAAGCCAATGCTTAAGGTTTCATAATAGGTATACTTAAGTGTTTAAGTGTAATCTACTTATTTATTATATTTCATTTCCTTTAATGTATTCCTTTTTTAATGTATGCATTTTCGATTCAATTAAATGATTTATAAAAAAATTAAGAAATCTATATTCTAATCGGTAGTTTGAGAATTTCTTATGCATAATGTCAGACTATCTTTGCATCCGTTTATCCCACCAAGATCCAACTCCGATTGATGATTTGTTTTTTCAAATAAGAATTGTCTTTTCAAATTACTTTTGAAACTTTTTCTGTTTTGTAGTGTCAAAGCAAAACTCTGAATTTTTTTTTAACTTTGTCGTTTATGTTATTTGGTATTGTCACATCATGAACAGAAATATTTCCAATTACTTTGTCATATCCATATTCCAAATTCTGACATTTTTTTCTTTAATTGTGCTGTTGATTTTTGCATTGAAATGGTGACCGTGTATTATCAATTCCTTTCATTGGCCTGTCAACCTACAATTAATATCTCTGACATTGTACAACGCTTCTTTTCGAATGAACGAAAATGGTGACCGTGTATTGTCATATTATATTCAAAATCATATTTGAAGCTTCCTATAAATTAACTCACCGGCTTCTCCTTGAATACAAACCAAAAATATCATCATCTCCTACAAAACATTTTGCATCAAATAAAAAATGGCAAACTCTCTAAATAACATTCAAAACTATGGTTCCTCTTCTATTATTCCTCCTCATACTTATTCTTCTTCTTCTTCTTCATTAGGCGATGATGATAACAGTAGTTATTACTCATCAGACGAAAGTTCACTTGCATTGAACTATAATAACATAGCAGTCACTGCTGGATTAATGGTTTCAAATATGAACTGTCCACATACACGTATAAAATACCAAGACAACGTGATGCTGGTGCCAAAATTCTATGGAGAGATTACTTTTGCAGAAACCCGACGTTTCCGCCAAATGTATTCCGTAGAAGATTTAGAATGCGTCGAGAATTATTCAACCGTATTTTGGGTGATGTTGTGGCGGTAAATAGTTATTTTTTTCAAAACAAGATGCATGTGGTGTTCTTGGATTAACCCCTCACCAAAAAATTACTGCAGCAATTCGAATGTTAGCTTACGGATGTGCGACAGATGAAATTGATGAGTATTTACGTATTGAGGAAACCACAGTTTTGGAAGCAACTCGTAGGTTTTGCATGGTTATAGTCCAATTGTACGAGGATGAATATTTGCGCACACCAACTAAGCGTGATGTTGAACTCCTTCTTGCTGATAACCAAAAAAAAGGATTTCCAGGGATGCTTGGTAGTGTTGATTGCATGCACTGGAAACGGGACAAATGCCCATCGGCTGAATCCGGTGCTTATACCGCGTACAAGGGTAGCGAAAGTATTATCCTGGAGGCAGTGGTGTCGTATGATCTTTGGTTTTGGCATGCATTTTTTAGTATGCCGGGTTCTAACAATGATATCAATGTGATGAACCGTTCGTATATCTTCAAAAAGCTTATCAACGGTAAAGCACCGGCAGTAAACTTTTCAATTAACGGAAATCGATACAATATGGGGTATTATCTGGGTGATGGAATATACCCAGAGACACCAACTATTGTGGCTACGATTAAACATCCAGATTCCCAAAAGAAACAAATTTTTTTTGCTATGCAGGAAGGTTATCGAAAAGATGTAGAACGCGGCTTCAGGGTGCTGTAAAATCAATTTGCAATCATCAAACAACCAACACGAATGTGGAATCCAGACGTTTTAGCATATATAATGAAAACTGTCATCATTCTACATAATATGATAGTGTAGGATGAACGTTTACCCGGTGATTGGTCGCATGAGTATGAGCAATGCAGCCACGGTGCACCAGTAAATATTTATAGGCACAACACTGTTGAACTTTCGAGAATGATAAAGGACCAACGCAGACGTGCAATATTCGATAAAGAGACTGGGGTTCGTTTGCGAAATGACTTGATCGAACACATATGGTCATCTCTTGGCGAAGAGTAAAATTTTGTAAATCCTCTATATAGGTTTTGGGGGTAAATCTTGTGTAAGCGAGAGTGATGTTATCTTTACTTATTAAGGTCTTGTTATATGACAACGTTCTTTTGAGTTCATCTGAGTATTTGAATTAGTTTTAAAAAACAAAAGAAATTTAAATTTATAATTAAATTAGGAAACATTGGAAACATAACAATTTATTGATTAAAAATAAACTCAAAATAACTAAACAAATTCATAAAAGTTCAGACTTAATATGACAATGCTAAATAAGAATGGCCTCTATGATTGGTTTAATCTTTTCTTACAAATTTATGCCTTCCTAACTTCGAAGTATTGTCTTGATACATCATCCATTACGGAGATATCCATCATTATTATACGAAACTCCTCTTCTACTTCTTTCCTAGCTTTTTTTGCCGTAAACCTTGCATTTGAATCAGCTTGTTTTGCTGCAAACTTTGCATTTGAATCAGCTAGTTTTGCTGCAAACTCAGCTTCTCTCTGTGCCATCTTCATATCTCTTTGTTCCGTATATTTGGCGTTGAAGTTTTGTTTCTCTCTATAAATATTTGCATCATTTCCTGTTGTTCAGTAAATTTTGCTTTCCCTTTTATCTTTTGTCGTTTGGCCTTTTTTTTCCCCATTGGACGAATTAATGTGTTAGGGATATCTCCAAGGTCTTCATAGGCACTGCCATCTAGGCTTAAGTCCAGTGTTTCCTGGTTGTCCTCAACGTTGCCGTAATTAAACTCAGCTTGTGATGAATCAAAAACAGCTGTCGACCGTCTGGAATATTTAATATTATCTAACATAACTGTGTAGCAATCTTCATGCTTAAAACTTCTCCCAGTAACTTAATTGAAAAGCCTCTTTACTTCTGCAATCTAGTTTTTCAATTCAATTTAGTAAAGGATTTACAATCTGAAAGATTAATATAATCAGCAAAATTAAATGAGTAGTTACCTTATTTTCGGGGCCTCATCCGGTATGATGTTCCCTTTCTACTTCAGCCTCCTTTGCAGACATAAGTGCCAAATATTTACTTATAATTTGAAATCGTTTCTGAAGGGAGGTCCAGCTACGTGGTGGCATCAAAGGTATTGCTTCTTTCATCCGATTTAATATACGAGACCATAATTTTTCTTCAGATTGATCGGTACCAATGCTAGAATCTTGAGAAATTGAAAAATGAATTGTACACATGGTAACATCTTCAAATGTAGAAAAATTTGGACCTCGGGGTTTTGATGGCGCCATAATCCTAATCGATTCGCAAACTTATTAAATTGTGAGGAACTTTAGAAATTTCAAATACAATAACAATGAATGAGTTTAGTAAAATGACATTGGTTTAGTATTCCATATATAATGTAAAAATATAGCCGTTTTACAACGCCAACGGTTAAATCAACGGTAACATATTAACGGTAAACATAATCCAACGGCAATATTGATATAGGCGAGCAGCTGGAGTACCGCCTGGGCCGGGGTGACATACTATGACCTCGCTCGGACACAAGCGAAACTGTGGAGTTCCGCTGGGAGACAAACGATACCGTAACTCATCGCTCAAAATGGGCGAAACGTTGGTGTTGCGCTTGGGTGTAAGAGGCACTCTAGCTTCTCGTCTCAGCAGGCGAAGCCTCAACATACCGCTGCGTCTGGCGAACTACCAGCTCTACGCCCGTGTTTTTGAATGAAATCCTGGAACACCGCTTCTGTCCAAACGAGCTTCTACTGCCTCGCTTGATCATAATTTTTAGTCGTCGATGAGCGATTACTTTTAATCCTGTACATTAGATTTCCTCGATTAAACCTAATCTTTAATCGCACGGCTGCGACATGGTTTTGTCGACTAAAGATCAAATATCATCTTTGATCTGAGTTTTAATCGCGTGACTGTGGACGCTCTAAGCTAATAAGAAATGAGAAGGAACCGATGTTCCAATTTTTCTCCCCCATCTCTCATTGTACCTTCTTCATTTAACTGTTACACTAGTTATTATATAACTTGAGCTACGGTTTTGAATTGATAGTTTCACAACACGTTATCAATACGAATTGTTCAATAACTAAGGTGGATTCGTTTGACCGATTTAAAAGATGTAGCGGTGGCAACATCTATAATCGCCGAAGATTATTATTTTTTTCTCTGATTATTTCTGTTTTATTTCCATTAATTATGGTTTACGCTTTGTACTTACCTCTATTATTTTTTTGTGATCAGGATATCATAAGGATTAAAGTTTCAATTTGTATTAAACCTTATACCACTTAAGGCACATATATATTAGCATAATATATATGTTAATTTGTATTTCTTGATAAGTATAAGAAAGGTGAGAACCGCGACCACGCTAATTGTAAGAATAATTTTCCGTTTTTTTATGGTACTGACGGTTTTAACACCGGTAAAGCGAGAAATTGCGCATCCCTGAAGGATAACGTAACTTTGGTTTTTCTTGCTCTACTAATCTCCAAAAAAATTAAAAATATTCCACCGGAAGTTGGAATATCGTGTAGCATAGTACAAATGCAAAAAGCGCGCTCCGCTAGCCGGCGGTCCTAGGAGTGACCCGTTACAAAATGCTAGCCGATTTCTATCAGCGGTCCTTGAAGTGACCTGCGACTGATATTGAGGCAATTTTGCCATAAAGAGTGTATCCATTTGCACACTTGTAACTTAATATTTCGTCGACCCTGAGAATAACGAAGTTGGAAATTTGTTAATATTATATCGGTACCATATCTGTGTATTTTTATGTTCCTCCTTTACTTTTAAATTTTGTTTATTTTATTTACTTGTTTTACTTGATTCCAAAAGCAATCCATGAAATATTATTGACCTCAGAAGTGGTCCAACATAGAAATTCCTGCAGTTTCCAAATATTATGGGTTCCAGCAGTAACCATAAAACGCGGATCCAGAAGTGGTTTACAAGAATATTTCAATTCAGGAATAGCCATAAAATTTTGGGTTCCCGAAGTATCCCATAGTTACTAAATGCTTTTGTTGATGGCTTTATTCTTTTTCTCTCGTCTATTTATACTGAAGGATATGGATTCCTGAAGAAATCTACCCAGTACTAAATACATGATACAGATATCTGTCTCAAAGACAAAAGGACAACAAACACAGATTTTTGAACCACTAATAATTTTATAACCTTGAAGAGGTTTAAAGGAAATTTGAAATACCATTTCGGGTTCGAATAATATGATAGACGGCGCCGGAAGAGCTGTATCATTCTGGTGGTATAAAAAATTATTGACGATTTATATTATTCCAGATTCAAGAAGAATATGTTGAGGTATGAAAATATTTGGCGTTACCACCTTGAAACGATAAATGAAAGCATTTTTATAGAGTATTTTGTTACTTCATTTATTTTGTGCCAGAACCACGTTTTGAAAAAACTCTAGGATCTCTTTTATGGGGTGTGCCATACGAAGATTCGAACAGTCAATTCTCACATTGTCATTAACCAGAAATTTAATGATCTTCGATTTTTCATGTTTAGGCATAATTGGTTTTGGACATAAAAGTTCTACGAAGATGAGTAGAACGATATAAAATGCTCATGGACATCCTTTATAGAACCTGAAGCGTCTGTCGGATAAGGATGTAAATTGTGTTTTTCATTCCTTGAGATATTTGGTTTTTACACTAGCATTAACATAAGCACTATAGTAACCCGTTGCTGAATCACCAACATTCCAACAGAGGATTTATGGTGGCATTTGTAGGGCCTTTTCACTCTACACTAATACGTTACGGTATTGTAGACGCATCAACTGAATGGCCTCTTGTTTTGGCTTATAACACGTAATGTTGTGTTTGTTTGCATACTCGTTTATATTGATGGTAAATTTATAGGCTTTTGATTCTTTTTCTTTAAGTTGGTATTATATCGAGCATATAAATAGCATATGTGCACGCTCAACATGGTATAGTTGGGTTCTTTGTAAAGCCTTTTTAGTTGATTGCTCGAACAAATGTTTACCATCAATATTGTTTTGGGAAGCAACATTACATTTCATATTTATGTGTTTGGTCCAAAGCGTCACCTAACTATATATGTTGGTTTTGATTCATAAGATATTTAAAACCTTAGACAAATGATGTCTACAGATGAGACTGTATTCCCGTCGTTAGGGGGGGAGTAAGCCGTAACAGGAACATCGTGAAATATCTCATCTTTGTTGAGCCTGTAACTGTTTTTGGGATACCTTATGTGTGGTTTAATTAACACCTAAAACTATCATGAGTAGAATTTTCTTTGAAAATCAGACAAAATTATGGAACCAAAGTTTCCAGAAATAAGATGGTAATGTTTCCACCATGATTAAGAAAACTAAAATGCCACAAGAAGTTGGTATGACAACCCATCACCAAAAGTTGACGTGAGTAAGGTTGATAACCTTTTAAGGTTCTCCTACTTTAATCAGGGGGGAGAAAAGTCACCACAAGAGTATGGTAAAAATTATGATAACCTAAAAAGATTTTTCCACCTTAACTAAGGGGAGAAAGACCGTCATCCGAAGATGGCACGTATTATGTCGACAAACTTAAAGTTTCTCTCTTGAACTCAGGGAGATGACAGACACCACCAAAAAGGTTGTTGTAAGAAATGTCGAAAACTAAATAGGCTATCTGATTAAATTTTTATCTTGATCAGAGAAAGTTTGGCTGCCACTAGAATTATCGTGAAACATCTCATTTGTCTTTCTCACACCAGTATATTAGGTGTAATTGAGGTGTTGGAGATTGATCATGATTAAAATACATAAATGCAGTAGCTCTGGGAAAATATCGTGTGTCATTTGCTTGGGAATGCAGACACGAGAGGTTGTCTCAACAGGGTAAATCATACATCTCGCAGTGACCAAGTCGTCAATTAAGACACGCGTAAGGCATGAACGACTGCCTTATTTATGCCTCATAAAAGGATCCAATCACTTTTGTAATATGTAGTGCTCTTGAAGAGACTACAAATAGTGCTCGTGGAGACTATCAGAATACGATCCACATTATCTAAGTTCATACCTTCTTATTAAAGATAAGGAGATGATAATGCCCTGAAGTGGAGCTGGTACCAGTTTGTGAATTTTTTTATTGAATGTGCATGCACTAGAGAAATGTGTGAGATATATACGATTGTCAATTACTATTTACAATAATGGTTACATACCCCTCTGCAGAGGAACATTGACATATCGTGATCGGTATACATATAATCCAATCCCCTTGAACTAAGGTAGAAATTGGAATCTCTCGAAATTAAAGCGAAAAATTCAGATCTGACTCACACTGTAAAATAGTGAAGCCTGAATGTTACAGGTTTATGTTTGAGATGAAGCGCAGAGAGAGTAATATAATCACTTTAAGTGCGATTTGAGGGTTTCCTGATGAACCCCATGATTGGTTCTATAAAACTAAAAGTATTCTCCTAATGTTGATGCACTTTAGCGCGGTATTCCCTGAAGGACTCAGATTGCATTTAGGTATGAAAAATGATTGGTGATTATATCTGGATCCCTGAAAGATTCGAGATTTTAAATAAGGTAGCCACCTGACCTCGTGAATTAAGTCAGTCTTGAAAATTTTCATAATCACCACGTTCGAATATGAAAAGTTTGTGAACAATCCTTTTGTGTGTTTTACGTTCTTGGGAAATGACAAAAACCTGGATGAATTGATGAAATCATCTTTGGCTTCTTGAGAAGGTCCTTAATAGCGCTAAAATCCACGCTTGAACTAAATTATGAGATCTCATTGAAATTAAAATATGTGCTCGACCTAAAGTTCGAGAATATGCTAGCATAAACCTATTTATACAGACTAGAGTATCCAATTATGATACCCATGATACTTGTTGTGCTATTAAAATTAGCACCATTACTATGTGATCCCCAAAGTGGGATGATTGATTTATCTGATACGTACGTAAAAATAATGCTTTATGGTCTAGAAGTATCATATACGAATATAATGCATGCATTATCTTGTTGTTCTAACTTTTATTTTGCAGGATACACTTTTAAAGGCTAGAATTGATTCTACGGTAAAAATGAGTTTACAAAAAGCCTTTCACGTTATGCCTGAAGTTAAAGCGGCAAGCTGAAATTTGGTGTGCAATAGATGGAGGATTTAAATGCAAGGTGTACAATGGCGATTGTGCACTTGGCGCAAAACCCGACAGTCAATCCTCCATAAGCTGTGAATAATAAAACAATTTTCTAAAATTTGTATAACGTTCACACCACCAACCACATAGAATCTCCACTGGACTCAAATGCGCTGTACTCTTTTTCCTTCGCCAAGGTTTTGTCCTAAGGGGTTTTCCTTGTCAAGGATTTAATGAGGCATCATATGCGTGTCCAGCACTGTTAACGGGCAACGTCCGTTGTACTCTTTTCCTTTGGTATGGTTTTGTCCCATGTGATTTTCCAGACGAGATTTTTAACGAGGCAATATACTCATCAACGTCAGCATTATTATGAATTTTAGGCGCTCAGGTTTTGTCCCAAGTGGTTTTCCTAGTGCGGACGTTTAGGTTTTGTCCCAGTTGGTTTTTCTGATGTAATTTTGACGGAGGAAGTATTTCATAGCGGTGACCAACCTCACTCTAAGCTCAGGTATTTCCTAAATGGTTTTCCTGATATCATTTTAACAACGGGAGAAAAATCGTGACGACCATCTTCACTTTAAAGCTACCAGTGTTGTACTCCTTTTCCTTCGACCAATTTTTATCGTAGTCGGATTTTTCTGGCAAGGTTTTAACAAGGTAACATATATTGTTTCAGTCTTTGCTAGAATTTTGTGCCATCAAATTTACCAGTAAAGTTTTAACGAGGCTATATTATTGGAGTGGTGGATCATCCAAAGAAAAGTGTTATGTATCAAAAAGATTCTAGTGGATGACCCACCACCGGCTTTGACGGTCAATGATAAGATCGATCTTATTTTTACCGTATGAGATATATGTTAGATAAGATTTAACCATTAAGGATTATACATAACATAACTTGGTATAAAAAACCAAGATGAACAAACTTACCATGCATAAAACCCTCCCATATTATCTTTTATAAATAAAACCATTTTCATTAAAAATGAGACAAAAACCCCATTTCACTTAATACTAATTAAATTTAGATTTTAATTATTTTCAATATACCTGAGATGCCCTTCCATATATAACCTAGGTATGTTAATTTTCTTCTTCTTCTTCTTCTTCTTCTTCTTCTCCCCACCACCATCACCAACAACAACAATACTTCCTCCGCCACCATCAACAACAGCGACACCATCACCAGCAGCGACAGTACCTTCTCCGCCACAACAACACCTTCGTATCCTTCACCAACACCTCTCTTCTTCTTCTTCTCCTCTCCACCACCATCATCAGCAACAAGAATACCTCCTCCGCCACCATCACTAGCAACAACAGTACCTCCTCCGCCACAACAACACCTTCGTATCCTTCACCAACAACACCTTCTCCTTTCCCATCGCTTCCTCGTCGTTATTGTTTCTCCTCCACCACTATATGTCCAAGTCCACCACCAACAACACCTCTTCTTCCTCCTTTTATCCTCTACAAACATCACCAACACATCCAGATCGTCATCGCCGAAAATCTTCAACAAAATATAATGATATATCATCATTGTCAAAATTTGGGTTTTTTGTTGGTGAAATGTCAGGAAAACTATGAAACCTTTTGGGGTTTCATAGTTTTTTCATCATTTAGTTTTCATCTGTAATTTTATTTGAATGAAAAAAGAAAAACTATGAAACCCCAAAAGGTTTCATCGTTTGTTTTGTTTCATCTACTATAGATGAAACAAAAAAATGTAATTGATATGTATGAAACCTTATTCGGTTTCATTGTTTTTTTATATGCTGAGACATTTTTTCTTCAGAAAAATATAATTGAAATGGATGAAACCTTATTCGGTTTCATTATTTTTTTATATGCTGAGACATTTTTTCTTCAGAAAAATGTAATTGAAATGGATGAAACCTTATTTGGTTTCATAATGTTTTTTTCATCTGTTTTTTTTATTTGAATGAAAAAAGAAAAACTATGAAACCTTTTTTGGTTTCATAGCGTTTTTTTCATCTGTTTTTTTTTATTTGAATGAAAAAAGAAAAACTATGAAACCCCAAAAGGTTTCATCGTTTTTTTTCATCTGAAATTTTATTGAACGAAAAAAAACGATGAAACCAAAACTGAACATAATTGAATCATAAATAAATAAGGGTGAAAACAAATGTAATTGAAACTTTCTATCTTTGAACCTAAGTATGAAAGATTGATTTCGAAACAGATGAAACCTAAACCTAACAGATGATGAAACCATTTTTGATTTTGATCTATGATTTTGTTTTTATTTTAGGTTGAAAATGTTACTGATGATAATGAACAACCGTTTCGTCAATATTTTGAAATTGGTTTGATTCTGATTCTAGTTGTAGATGATACAGATGAGGATGATGAAGTTATTGATGATGAAGATGAAGACGAGGATGATGAAGATGAAGACGACGATGATGAAGACGAAGCTGCTGATGATGAAATTGTTACTGATGATGATTTATATCTTTTCATCTTTTCAATGTCTCAGTCGACTAATGTTGGCAATAGATGATGAAGATGAAGACGAGGAAATGGAAGAGTTTTTCGTGGTTAATAGGGTACGCGGGCATGTTTTTGTTAATGGATTTGAGTTGTATTATAAGCAAGGATAATATGAACAGTTGGTTTACAATGGAATTTTTGTGTCAAATTTGTTTTATTGGGTTTAATATACTTGGATAGTGACACCTTTGGACCTATAACCCACGACCTATATACATAATCCTTATGTCGACACCTAGACCTGTAATCACCATGGCTAAAAATAGCCTTTGTTGTAAAAGAATGCGCATTAAGCTAATAAGAAATGAGAAGGAACAGATGTTCCTACTTTTCTCCCTCATCTCTCATTGTACCTTCTTTATTTAATTGTTACACTAGTTATTATATAACTTAAGATATGGTTTTGAACTGATAGTTTCACAATAATTGTTAAGTTAATCTATTATTATTTAATTGTTACACTAGTTATTATATAACTTAAGATATGGTTTTGAACTGATAGTTTCACAATAATTGATAAGTTTATCTATTATCAACCATATTGTAGTTACTGATTAGAGGACTGCTGCCACGGTGGCAGGGCCGACCGAATAGAAAAAAAATGACTAAAAACCAACACAAATAATAACCACAAATAAGTAGAATAATAAGAAAATACAAAATACATATTTGAAAGTGAGACACAATTTTAAACAACCAACATTGCAATTCTTGTGCAGCAATGAGGAAGCTCTGAACCACAGGTATCATATTCGCTACGTTGCAGAACACTAAATCTTGTTTCCAAGCGTTGTGATAAAGTATTTATAAGTTCAAAAATATTTTAATGGAAAAAAGTAGCTTCACATTAGAGAACGGGACAAAGAAAGTTACATTTGCATTCTTCACTGTCTAGTTCTACAACTTGATAACAATCCTACAACTTTATTCTGCGGATGCTAGAAAATGTACGCTGGTAATTAGATGAGGAAACACATCAAGTTTTAGATAGCATTTACCACAGTGCACCAACCATCAGTTGCGATGGAGAAATGAAAGTGTAGCTTGTTATTCGAACGACTTTCAAAGAGTATAATCTGGATTTCACCTATATGGTGAAAAATACATGGATACCAAAGTAACTAATTAACCTCATTTGATTATGTTTGTGACAGAAGAATTTAGGGAAAGAAAGAAAACTCTCAAAATCTCTTGATGTTTTACAGCTAACCAGTAACAAAAAAGAGAAAGAAGTAAAACTGATTCAAGGATTTTGTGGAACGGTAACGCACATACCTTTAGAAAAGACAACTGTCAACCATCAATCCACACAGAACTCTTCCTGTGCAGTTTGTCTGCCTTTTCGCGTTTCTTTTCCTCTCCAGCTAATTCTTTCAGTGTCAGACTCTTAAGATTTGTGCTCGTTCATTCATCTCATCTGTAAAAATATTGCGTCACCTCAAGATTATCAAGGCAGATAGCAAACACATAACAGTATAAGAAAGTTATTTAGAGAAGAAAATTAAAGAAATCCCAGAAAGATTGATCCATATTATCCCTTTAGGGAATGGTGAGTTTGTTTTCAAAATACACCCTGCAAATGGTAACATCCAAGAAAATCCTGCCATTGGTAGATTACTGTTTCGTATATATATTACCGGACACATGCAATCAAAATATTTCTCATCCTTCATTCATTTGGGTATGTAAGTTCATAACGTCTGTAGCACCAATAACATATGTGACACAAACAAAGTCATTTATTGTGTGAATTTTTCACTTTGACAACATGTTTAGTTTTCCATTCACGTAACCTACTAGATACCTTAAATACTAGTGTACTAATTCAGATAAAGAAATTAACATTATATACAAAGTGGCGTGCTCAAGGACGGTACACCGGCTGATATAGTTGTACAAACTGAAGTAGGGCCTGTTTGAGACATTATATTGACAAAAGCAACATTAGGAAAACCAAAAGTTAATGAAACAGAAAATACTATATACCCAAATTTCGAATCTTACTTTCTAAATTCCGGCCACGACAAACTTCTTACCTCATCTTCTTTCAGTCAGTTTATCAAACAAGTAGCGTGCAATATTTCTGGTACCTGGAATAGACTTGCTTTGTAATCCGGCTCCTTTCTAAAGATCAGTTACACCTGCAATTTCAATTCTAACGAGAACCCATCCTTCATTGTTCAATTCTAACACAAAACTCCCTCCTAAATCTTCGCAAACGTCCTACAAAACCCAGGCAGCACCATTTATTTTCTTCTTCTGCGTTTCAATCGACCATAAACCATTCACGAAAGAACATCACTAATAGGACCTCTAATTCTAGCTCGTATCAACAGCTCCACAAATCCATTCTCCATTTCTTTCTTCATGTCACATACCCTTAATTTCTCTTCTTCACTTAACAACTTTACTTCACAGTTCTCTGTGCCATATCATTTCTCAAACCAAAACTCGAAGATAATGACAATCTCTGTGTTTGATTGTAATCGATCGAAATTGGTGAACAATTTGATTGATTATCTCAACTTGTCACTCAATTTCATAAAATTGTAAATTAAAAAAAAAAAAACAATTTTGATTTTTTGCACAAAAAGTGTATCCGACATATTGCATATTTAGCATCCCACAGAAGGCCTCCTTTTGGATCGGCCAATGATACAAACTTTGAGAATTATATGTGCCTCGTACACCTTAATATACGACTCACTTAGTAATTTGCTAAATTCGTAACATTTGTGGTATAATAGAACTTAAGCATCAAACGTTAAGGATAATATATATATAATTTTTTTTTTGAAAGAACAGGAGAAGTTCTCCCAATTTCATATACTCCATCTGTTTCTATAAAAGTGTTACTTTCACATTTTCAAAAAATAGGTTAAATTGAAAAAATGATTAGTAACATTTTTTTAGAAACGAATGGAGTATTATATGAATAGTGCATACATAGATTAAAAATATCAATGTTAAAATACATGAACAAATAAAATAAAACTAAATTTTTAAGTACATATAATTTATTGAGGAGATCGACAATGTTTGAGGGATGGTGTCAATTTTCAGATTCCATCATTTGAATTCTTATTCTTAAATCATTTTTTCTTCAAGAATGATTTTTTTATCTTCATCAAGATTAAATACTCCCATAAGAAATGAGTAATTTACACAGTGCATCGAAACCGCAATCATATCTGGTAGCCATGAAAGCTATATGAATTGTAATTAAAATATAAAATAAAAAACCTATCATACCCTGATAATCACCTAAAATATGGATTATAATTTATTTAATACTTACATACTATTTAATTAACAAAATACTAATAACTTCACCTAAGTCTACTAAATAGATCCCATACTCAGGTCTAAAACAGCGCAAATCTAGATTGAAGAAGATGAAAAAGTTGAAGTCGAAAGTTTCTAAGGTTTTTTTAGGAAAAACGGTTAGGAGGAGAGGAGAGGAGAGGAGAGAGCCGTTGAGAATTTTGGTATGTATAAATCTATTGATGATTAACATTTGGGATAATTTTGAAAAAGTCTTATGGGAGAATCTATGCAAACGTGAAGAGTTGTTGAAAAACAAGTCTAATGACGTTGCAAACAGCCTTCTAAGTAAGGCATTTTCAAACTACGTTCCAAGACTCTATTGAAGATAACTTGGAATCCAATCTAAAGTTTTAGTTCCCTTGATGCTGGCGTCATATCTCTTGAGGTTCAATCGACAGTTATGGGGCGTATAGTCGTTTGATGTTCCTCTTATGATCGTTATATTGTAGTTTAAGCTGGAGCGTCAAATCTCTTGACCCCATCTTCAAGTCAGTCGACGGTTTGGAACCCTAACCATTAGACTTATTATCTCATGATCTATTCCAAAAGTCAAGGTGGCAACCAACTTGGAATGTGGAAAATCTTCACCATGACTTGTTCTTACTGCTTAAGCATCAGAAGGCAAGTGTTGTATATGTAAATCTATTTGATGGTGGCTAATTTTTTTTTTTCAAGAGCCAAGGATCTTATTGAAATAATTTATTGTTTTGGTTTCGTTACCAATGCTACTAATTTTTTTTATGCATTTTAAGTTATGGATTGTACATTTTTCGAATCCACTTGTTAGGATATTGACTGTTTAATATGATCACTTATGTTCAAGTTATTTTTATAATTCATTGTAGTGTGCAATTTAACTATTTGGTGTTTTAGGTAGGAGTTGCATAAGATTTTTCTAAACTCATTTATTGTATTTTTTTACAAGGCTGGAGAGTAGTTTTATTAGCTCAAACCATAATAGGAAAAACTAAAAGTAACCAATCTTAGATAGTCTTAAGTAGTTAACTTTCATTTTTAAGGTCATATACTCGTGTTTAAGTTTTTTTCTTTTCTTTCAAAAAGATTAAAATATCATGTGAATTTGAAACAAACTCCGATGAAAATCAATAGTGCCACCCCTAATATATAATTAGGGAAATACATAAACTTTGGAAACACGAATACTCAAATATCAAATTTAAAAAATGTAAATAGAAGAAATAAGTCAGATTTATAAGAAAATGTTGAGTTAGAAAATAGGTTCAAAACTTACCCTAACATAAGTTGCGGTGAACAACGGAGATTCAAGTTCAACTAAAACCCCCAAAATATAATATAAGAAATCGCAATATTTAGCTTTTTTAAGCTAGCGACCCATTTGAATAATCTTTATTATGAATCATTCTTGCTATATGCTTAATTTGGGTTACGAAATGATCGTTAAGTTTAAATAATTTCCAAGTAAGGAGTATTGGTAATTTTACAATTTTCTACATGACATGTTCTTCGATAAAATTAGTAATTCATATTTTTGGGTTACTCATACAGTTGTTTGATAATTCATTAACTTCATGATTAAGTATATATGTTCGAAAATGGGATAATGGGATATCAGAGGAAAAATCGGTGTATTATTTATGATTTTTATACGTTTGTTGTATTGTTTAGTTATCGTTTGTTGCATTGTTTAGTTATCATCATAGTGACACTTAAATATTATGTTATAAGTGTTGTATGTACTTTAAATCCTCGTAGTTTAATTTAACAATTAGAATAAAGATGCTGATATATAGTTTTACTTCTTACGTTTCAATATATATATAATAATATAGTCACCCATTATAGGCGACTTCAATTTACAATGTGTTAAGATGAACGTTAGCGTTATAAGAGTTTGTTAATACATTTTATGACGAGATTTACTATAACGACCAAAAAATTCAGACATTTAGTGGACCCGGTTTTGGACATGTGAGTCGGATCCCGTCCACCTAGATAGCCCCAATTCATGCATTTTTATTCATTTAGGTCCAAATTTTAATTTCTACAACATTTAATAAACAAATGTTTGAACACAAAAGCATTAAAAATTATCGAATTGCTAAATAATCTAACTTTTGAAATTACAAAACTAGTAAATAATTACAGAAAAATTATACAATAAAATAACTTAACACTTGTAATTCAAAATGTATGGCATACCTAAATTTCTGTGATACATAGTAATATTTTTTATCGGCTATTTTTTCTTCATACTCCGTGAAAGGGAGGATAAAGATTAATGTTTTAAGAACCGGAACGGATGTCGAATCGGAAAAGTCAGTGGGTCAGGTTCAACTGGTTCAACCAGGGTCGTATATATAAGAGGCTAAAATAAAATAGATGCATTAAGTACTGATGTGTGTCGTACCATATCAAAATTATATTCACTTTCTCACTTATAAAAGATTTATTATGAAGCTAGAGTAAGTAAGTGTTTGTTCCACGGGAGACTATTGTTGTTATTCAATTTCAATTTCTTAAGTAATAAAAGGGGATTTTTCAAAATTTGTGAAAGTAATAAAAACTAAAACAAAAGCAAAGTAAATAGTTGATAATAATCAAGAGTTAAGAATATATTGGCTAAGGGATTGTATCACTCACAAACATGTATTTATATCAATAACTAGAATTGGTATTTAATCTCTCATTGTCAAAAACCCTAAAATATCTTGATCGCAAAAACATCCCGTTTATTTCCGAAAATCATCACAAACACATTAAAAGATGCGAGTGTGAATTCTACCTAGAGAACAACCCAACGTGTAAAAAACACTAATCAAGTTTAATTCACCATGAGCATTATGTTTTGTGAAATAATGTTAATCAATGCAATAGATTGTGGAAAATGCACTAATTCAATTTAACAAAGGTTATGATTGATATGTAGTTGCTAGGATGTATCACTACAAGCAACAACCACACTTGTACTACTTGAAACGTAAACTTTTCCCTATTGAAAACCATAATTTAGCTTTAGATATGAAAACAAGTTAATTGATTCCGGACTTAACCAACGAAGTGTTCAAATCATGCAAAATTATAAACAATGAATCACAAACGATAAATATTAAGAAAAAACTAATATATTAATCAAATACAATGTTTGAGAAATCAACTTTAATCCTTAACCAATAAATAAGAAATTTAGCTACTCATAGCTATGGAGTTCACATAATATAATTGAATTAAAAAATACATAAAAAAAGGCAAACCCTAGGAGCGTAAACAAGTGCCGCCGCTCTCTCCAAAACTCCCAAGCTCCATGTCACGGGGTCGATCCTTCGCCTCGACTTTACTCCGTGCGGCACTTGTCTAGAATTCCGTTACTAGATAAGTAAGCCTCCCAAACAAAGTTTAACACAACTTTGTGTAACTACTCAAGATCAAAACTCACAAGAAACTCAAGAACGCTCAAGAACACTCAAGAACAAGAGAGAATGATTTGAATGAGAGAAGTAAGTGTGTGTATTGCTCTCTTTACTTGAATACTTGGATTGTTGGATGATTACAAATGAGAATGGCATACCTATTTATACTAGTTGGGAGCCAAGAATGTTCTAGAGATTTATCTAAGATCTATACAAGTGTATGGCTAAGATCTACTTCTAGATTATTCTACTCTTATCCACAAATATCTACACCATTCTAGAGTATTCTAAGAAAAGGAAAAAATAGAGAAGATTCTAGAATGGAGGCTAGCCAATTAGCCAAATGGGATAGCCATGATAGTGCACAAGGGTGAGTTAGCCATTTGTTGAGCTATGTGGTGCACCCTTGTGACATTCTCCCCCACCCGAATTCGCAGACGTCCTCGTCGCGTTGTACTTGTCGATGAGATCTTTGTGTTGCCAAAGTAAGTCTTCATGTTCCCAACTGGCTTCACTGTCTGGTTGATCCTTCTATCGGACAAGATATTCCTTATAAATTCGCCCTCCTCTTGAGACACGTCTGTGTGACTCCATGCTTGAATCCTGCTTGACTAGAGAGGTAATCATATTGAACGGGGCTCTCTTGGTAACCCCTCTAGACTCGTCATCTTGATCCGCATAATATGGCTTCAAGCAGCTGACATGAAAGACGGAATGGATCTTCATGTATCTAGGTAGCTCCAATCTTAGGACGCCTTCCCGACTTTCTTGACGATGCGAAATGGTCCCTCGTACCGTCGAATGAGTCCCTTATGTACCTTCCGAAAAGCTTTGAACTGTTGCGGGTTCAACTTCAGCATGACTAAGTCACCTTCTTCAAAAGATACGGGTCTCCTTTTCTTGTCTGCCCATTTCTTCATACGCTGAGAGGCTTTCTCCAAGAATGTTTTATCCAGGTTATGCTTCTCATTCAACTCCTTAGTGAACTGAAAAGCGGCATAGCACTTTCCTCTATATCCTCCAGCGAATGTGTGTGGCATTAGAGGTTGTTGGCCTGTGACCAACTCCAATGGACTATGGCCAGATGGGTCCATGGTGGGCGGCTTTGCTCCAGGTTCCAACTCGATCTGATGATCCACCTCCCTCTTAGGTGGTAGTTGCTTGGGAAACTCGGTTGGCATCACGTCCTGGTACCCTTGCAAAGCCTTTTGCAGCTCCAACGGAACAACCTCGTCCCGTTCTTTGCTTTCCTCCATGATGGCTGCTACAACGGTTGGTTCTCCCTTCTGAACTCCTTTCTTCAGTTGTAGAGCCGATAATGTGCTTAAGCAAGTCTCTTTGGTCTGGGTGGCTGGGATCACGCAAGGGGACTTCTCATCACTGATGCTAACTACTCCGAGGCAGGGCACCACCATAATTTGGCACGATCCAAGAATTCCATCCCAAGGATAACTCTGAAATCGTCCATCTTTACCACCATAAAATCAGTAATTCCTCTCCAAGCACCAACCTTCATGTCGACCCCCTTGGCCGTTTCCCTGAATCGGTATGGCTGCTGAGTTTACTGCCTTTATTGTGCTCGAGTCTGCCTCGACCTTCAACTTCAACCTTTCGACCTCTCCTTTAGAGATGAAGTTGTGTGTTGCGCCTGAGTCGACCATGGCCTTGGTCTTCTGCTCGTTTAGACTTATGTCCACGTACATAAGTCCTTGCTTGCACTTTTCCTTGGTGCTGGTTGTTGTTCTTTGGGCTGTCTTTTGATTGCGCTTAACCGAATGGCTCCCAAGTGTGGGTCCTCGGTCTTCTCCTCTTGTTCCGCAATCAAGGGGTTGAGCACGTTTCTCTTAGGAAAACTGTAAGTAAGATGTTCACCTCTACAAATGAAGCATTTCTTCGCAAGGTTATCTTGCTTTTCTTTCCACCTATTGTTCGGCTTGGACCCTTCACGGCTCGATTGTGGCTTATTATGATAACTCTTGTCTCCCCCACCTTTTTCTTCTTGAAATGTCTTGGATGAATTTTCCTTGGAAAGTTGTTCAGGTTTGTTTGAGAAGTCATCAAGTTTCTCAACGGTGCTTAAAGCGGTGGACAAGTCAGTAATACCTCTTCGTTGAAGTTCCATAGAAGCCCAACGAGGTAATCCACGATTAAAGTGGTAGAAGCGGTCTTCATCTGCCATTGTCAATATGTCTAACATAATTGAATTAAACTGTTTGACATATTCAGAAATTGTACCTGAACACTTCAAACTTTTAAGTCTGTCCCGGGTTTTGTGTTCAACATTTTATGGATAGAACATGGCTTTAACTTCCCCCTTGAATTCTGCCCAAGTAGTGATGGAACAGGTTCCCCTCTCAATTTCTGCATATTTTCTCCTCCACCACAATAGTGCATCTTCATTCAGGTACATGGTCGTAGTGTCAACCTTTTCCTGCTCGTCATCAAGGCCCGTGGCCCTAAAGTACCTTTCCATGTTCCATAGGAAATTTTCCAGCTCCTTGGCATCCCTTGCACCAGCGTATTCCTTTGGTTCTGGCACCCTCACTCTAGATGGTCCACGAACCGCACCTCCTCGGATCAGGGTCTTTAGCTCATCAATTTGAGCTTGCAGCATCTTCACATGTGCACCCATTTCTTTCCGATACGTCTCAAAAGAGACCTCCATCGATTTCTCCAAATCTTCTATGGTAGCACTTTGTTGATCATGGCTTCCCCAAAGTCCATATTCAATTTTTCTACCATCTCCGTATTGGAAGAAACCTTTTCTTCCAATGATCCAACACGAGCATCTATGCGGGGGTCTACTGACCTATCCTGTTGTTTCTTTGCCTTCTCATTATCAACGTTAGTGATAACAACATTTGCATCATTTGAAGGCATGGTGAGAGATCTTACCGAGAGTAGTATGAACTTAACTCTGATACCAGTTGTCACGGGGTCGATCCTTCGCCTCGACTTTACTCCCTGCGGAACTTGTCTAGAATTCCGTTACTAGATAAGTGAGCCTCCCAAACAAAGTTTAACACAACTTTGTGTAACTACTCAAGATCAAAACTCACAAGAAACTCAAGAACGCTCAAGAACACTCAAGAACACTCAAGAACAAGAGAGAATGATTTGAATGAGAGAATTAAGTGTGTATTGCTCTCTTTACTTGAATACTTGGATTGTTGGATGATTACAAATGAGAATGACATCCCTATTTATACTAGTTGGGAGCCAAGAATGTTCTAGAGATTTATCTAAGATCTATACAAGTGTATGGCTAAGATCTACTTCTAGATTATTCTACTCTTATCCACAAATATCTACACCATTCTAGAGTATTCTAAGAAAAGGACAAAATAGAGAAGATTATAGAATGGAGGCTAGCCAATTAGCCAAATAGGCTAGCCATGATGGTGCACAAGGGTGAGTTAGCCATTTGTTGAGCTATATGGTGCACCCTTGTGACATCCAGCTAGTAAAAAATAATCTGATTTTTTTCAGCGTGAGAGTCTTTATATATCCCCTCACTTCTAAAACCTGATCCTAAAATAGCTCAAATCCTCCAAATTTCCTAATCTAGGCCGTATCATATACAACTCTTGGCAAGCTTTCCAAAGACTAAAAGAAACATCCCCACACTCACTACTCCCTTGAGCCCACAAAAATTCAGGTTCGTCTAATTTGCCAAGCCTTTCACAGAACTCATTGGGACATTCCGTCGAATAAAGGAGGTGCAGTTCTGTTGGTGATTCAGGTGAATGAAATTGACGAATTCAATTATCTATCTATCTCCTTCCCTGCATAAGAATACATATTCAACAACAACCCATTTAATTCTTCAACCATGCTATCACAATCTCATGAGAATCAATCCAAACTCATGCCATCATTCACGGCAGTTCAAACATTAGAAACCATGTCTTTTTTCTTCTCTGTTCTGACCTTGAATTGCAACCACCATATCCATCTCAACAACGAGTCATTTAATCACCTTCTTTTATTTCCTGACTGATTTTCGTTGTTTCTTTCTCCACTCAAGAAACAAAACCATCACAACATCATTTCTTCGTAACTCCACCCTTCTTCCTTATTCCACAACTTTCAATCCATCATACATCAATCACCACAATAATTAGCAGCAGTAACAAGCTTTCCTCCTATTCCGAAACCCACACTTTACAAGGCAGCAGTTCTATCCAATAATTCATGGATCAACCACAAAATCAACACTTCTCGGCATTAAATACCAAAAAACCACCTCACCGGACTAAACCCATCTCTCCATTTACGACAACAAACCCACCAATGACCACTATCATTTCCTGATTTCTTTCCACAACCACAAAACCATTTTCCATTTGAGTTCTCATTCAATCGAACCTTAATTCATCTCAAACCTAACAACGCCTCCATTTACCTACAACTCTCTGCAATTTCTTCATGTTCGTACCACCATTCTTTACTCTTCCATTTCAATTCAACCCATTCTCAAATTTATCACAACCCCCTTTTTCTCTTCAACATTTTCCTGATTCAGATGCACCCACAACGTCTTCATCTCTTGTCAGCGTGAAATGGTGGAGTTATGACAGACTAACCGAGAAGTAGAAAGGTTTGATTGTTGGAAAATTTGCTGAATGGTCCAAAGACCCATGACCCATTTAATCTAGGGTCCAGCAGGAAAATAGCTTTCACCGGAGGTCCAAAATTTTTATAACTAGATAAAATTCCTTCATGCCTTTCACAACTCACGTGTGAACCACGTAGCACACGTCTGCCATTAATTTTTCTTAATTCTCTCTTCTTAAAATCAAAACCAATACGGAATCATTTATCATATATGATTCTCTCTTAAAATCATCAAACGAAAAAACAAAAACAAAAACAAAATCGTCAAACAAAAACGAAATCAAAATCATAAAAAAAATATTTTTTTTTTTAAAAGAGCAATTAGAGAAGAATTAATAGAAAAAGAAAATAATATTTCTGCACCACCAACAAAAGAGAAGAAAAAAAGAAGTAGTAGAAAAGAAGAAGAAGAAGATCTCTATTAGTCGCCAAGAACAATACATATTGATCATTTAGTACATACTGATCCTTCAATACATATTGATATGTATTCAAGGAAAAAGTATATGATCCCACAATACATATTGATATGTACCGAAGGAAAACATGTATTGAAGAAAAATGTGTATGATCGAACAGTACATATTGATATGTACTAAAAGAAAATGTGTATGATCCCATAATACATAATTGTATGTACTAAAGGAAAAAGTGTATGATCCCACAATACATATTGATATGTACTGAAGGAAAATAGGTATTGAAGAAAAATATGTATGATCCCACAATACATTTTGGTATGTATTGAAAGAAAATAGGGTATTGAAGAAAAAATATGTATGATCCCACAGTACATATTGATCCAACAATATATATTGATATGTACTGAAGGAAAATATGCACCGAAGGAAAAAAATGTATGATCCAACAATACATATCAATATGTACCGAAGGAAAAATACATGTTAAACTAAGATTTTCAGAAAAATAGAAGTAAACCAATTAAAAATAACATCATATTGATTAAACCACGTCTTTTGAAGAGACAACCCTCGTCTTCCAATATTGAGCATCAGATCCAGATGAAAAAGAAGATTAAAAAATATAAATCAAAACCCAAAGTTAATGAATTTATATTTTCTTTTTCTTTTTCTTTTTTCATTTGCTTCACTTCTTTACCATCACTTATTATAGAACATACATGGATTGGATGGAAATGAAGGTGATTACAGAGCACTAAAACGATCTCCAAACAAAACCCTAGAAACACTAGCATAGAAGAAAAACATATCTGAAATTTTAGAAAGATTGAGCTGATTGAAGTAGTTGATCTGGTTTTTATTCATCAATCCTCATCAGCAACAGTAATCAACGATATTCAAAACAATATTTAAATTCCTAGAGCACCAACACCTATAGAGAGAAAAATAGATCCGAGCTACCCAATAACAAAAGCAGAGAGAAAAAAAAGAAGAATCTCTGAAAGTTTGATTTTTTCTGTTATGGTAGAGAAAGAAGGGAAATTTTGATATTTTGAAAAATACTTATCACAAACCGTACGTGTAAAGGACTACCGATTAAGAAATTTGGTCCAAAACAATTAAATTGAGTTGGACGGATGGACTATACACTAAACGGGTCTTGTAAAATGGATTAACTAATAATTCCTAGTTGATTGTTTAGGGCATTCAACCTAATTTTTAGGTTATAACCTAGAAAAGATTTTAGGAACCCGTCTGTATAATATGGGCTACCCCAGTTTGGTTGCACATATTCTTTTCTTGACTTCCGATAACACTCCCATACAAAATGACGATTTAATCCTTCTTGAATGATATTTACTTCTTTTATCCCACATGATTCCAAAACACCTATAAAATAAAAAACAAACATAATATACACAAAATACAAGAGAAATAATAATGAAAACATAACCAGTGATATTAATTATGGTGTTTTAGACACCTATCAAGTATTTCCATTAAGAATACTTGAAATATAAAAAAATCAAATTTGAAATAGAATTAATGTATTTTAAGTTTAAAACAGTAAAATTAGCAACCTTAATTGTCTATTATAGCAATTCACAATGCAAAATTTAAACTTAATATGTAGCTAAGCAATGTTTCAAGAATGGAAACAGGTTCTAAATTTCTTTTGCCATTCTCTGGATTCTTCTCTCCCTTGCATATTTCCAAGCAATGTCTATTTATCCTCTTCTCATTTCCTCTTGTATTGGCGTATCATCCGGCGGTTATGAATTGGATGATGTCATTTGAATGACAGTAACTTACTGCAATATAAATTAAATAATTGCCATCTTCAGAACCATTAATTTGGTCAATAGGATAAGATGCCATGATACACAAAATCTAATTAACATGACATATTAGTTTTTAATTCTTCCCACAATGGACTAGTCCTGGTTGTGTTCAGTCACTAATAAGAACATAAAAACTTCTCAGTTTTGTGTTAGTTTTCCCATCCTAGCGCAGTCGCCAAAGGCAAGGCGAGGCAATAGATAAAAGCCTTGGATGGTCAGTAGGTGCAAGTATATGAGACCCTTGAGAGTTTACAGTGTACACCTTTGTAATACAAGCAAAACCCCAACAAAAGTTTGCAGACTTGGAAAATTCATAGTTGCTGAAACTTTGCCTTATAAAGTTTTTCATCTCAAGTTTACACATATTCATCGTTACACCTTTATGTTCCTATACACAGGCTCAACACAAAATTGGGCTTGAGCCAAACAAGAATCTGAGTCCATCCAGCAGCAAACACACTAACTAACCCACTTAAACAACCAAGATCAACAGTTGGCATTTGGTAAAGACATATAATTAATAATCATAGATATGCATGTTAGCCCCAAACTTGCAATTAAATGTTTTATTGTTTCGTAGAGTTATATAATTAGGGAAAATAGGTTCAATCATAATGAAAATTGAAACAAAAAAAATTACAAAAAAGAAATTAAAATCAAATGATATAAACTCGCAAGCCTTAATTAGAAATGGAAACAGATCGATTCACTGCAGTGATTTGGGTTTCCTTTTACGGTTTTAAGTTTAGGTTTTGCTTATGAATATCAAAATCAAAAGCTTAAGAGTCTTGAATCTCTTGATCTTCTAGCTACTGATTCCTTTATATGAGTATCCACCCATGGATGCTTTGAAAAAAGGCAAAAACTTTGTTGAAAATAGATGACTATTAATATCTCAAGAACCCCACCTGTTAAGCTCCCGCAGAGAGAAGAACAATGAAGAATTTCAACAGAAAAAGGAAAAAACCTTTCATTTGGATGGAGAAGTAGCCGGACGAACCGGTTAAAAACCTACTGGATCACTTGATTTGCTGGTTAAACCGTCCGGTTCACCCGGTTCAACGATTTTAAAACGGTTTTTAAAAAGTTTACTGGATCAACGGTGAATTAATCCAGTTTTTTTACTGGTTTATCGGTTAGACCGGCAGATCCGGTTCGAATCTTAAAACATTAATAAAGAGGGGATGAACAACCACACAATCAATAGGGAATTTTCAAAGATATTAAATACTCTTTCCGTTCGTGGAAAAGGGTTACTATTATCTTTTCATTTTAGTCTATATTTAGGTTAAAATAAGAAAATGATAATAACATTTTCGCTGAAACGGAAATAATATTATGTAAATCATGCCATAAATATAATAACAAATAAAAATATTTAAATAATACAATCCAAATTATGTAATAATCACACTCGAGCATTCAAATATCTTTTAATAGATTTCTACTTATTTTCAAAGTTATTCCAGTATACTAACCACCATTCCAAATGATCTTCCGCCGGTAGCTATCTATGGTGGGCTTCCATTAAGGTCTGAAAATTCATCTACACTCAGTTCCATGTCGGATTTATTACGGTATACTAACCACCATTCCAAACAATCTTTCGTTGGTAGTGCACACCCTAAAAGATTTGTTTGTGCTTAAGCCCAAACCCGTCCAGTTTCGGTTAACCGTTGATTTCTATCAGTTTTAGTAAACTGACAATACAAATAAAATAAAATAAAAAAGCTGAAATACATGTCCTTTGGTCAAGTATTTGAGAGGCCCTGTTGACCTACTTCGACCCTCTTCTCTGTCCCTCTTTCCTGCACAAAAAAATAACCGTATTGAAACAGATTAGACTCAGTTGCAATGACATGTTTATGCTTTGTGCAACAGACAATGACTTAGAAAACAATTTAGTCTCGAAGAACAATCCATAGGATAATCAAAACAGCAATACTAGATATTTAACAAAAGGTTTGGTGGATGTGTTTTACATCTGTTTAGTTGAAGGAAATTTAGTCTTACAAATGCCGAGGGACTTGCAGACATAGTAAGTAATCAAATTTGCAAGTCGATGCAGAGCACTAAAATGGTTTTAGCTAAAAAAAAATGAAACAAGAGAGGCTTACCTCATAATTCAGAAAGAAACCGGGGTATCCACCATTCCAGATTGGAGGTGGTTCAGATGCCATTGCAAGGGCATGAGGTGTTCTGCAGGTGTTGACGTAGCAGCCTGCAAATGCATAGCATAGACCATATTAGTATGTGCCAAAGGCTAGAAACACATTACACTCAGTCTGGATAGAGAGTTCACTTCCATCTTATCCCAAATGAAACACACATGTTAACTAAACACAGAAGTCTCCTAGATTTAAGGATCAACTAAAAGAAGCGTAAACAAACATAATGGCATCTTATTTGACTGAAGTACGCGAAATTAGAAAGACAGAAAAGTATAAAACAGAAGGATAAATATAGTGTCTCAAGTATATTACACTTCCTCTTCTGGCATCAGTCATCTCGAATTGAGTAAACTGAATATGGTGAGCGCCTATGTTATCATTCCCTTTGTGGGCATTCGGGAAAGAGGAGGGAGACATTCCCAAATTAAGGTCAAGATTGTGTTTATTCCCTGAAAAATAGAATTTGCATTTAGCAATTATAAATATACTGATATCTGCATATCGATTGAGCATCAAGATAAATACCATATTAATAAACTTGTTTAAATGGTATGACATTAATAATAAAGCTATACCTCCGAAATTGACATCAGGAATGATCTCCCCCTCATAGGAACTAAGCTTCAAAGTTAGTAACTGCCTCCCTTCCATTACATTAGATCGCTGCCTTGTTATAAGCTCTAGATTATAGAAAACCAAGGTTCCGTAAGCTATTCCAGTAAGAAAATTCCGAATTAAAATTTGTTAGGAAGAATGGAAAAGTCTTTATCTATAATATTATATTATTATTAAAATAAGATGGAGAATTAGGGATTCAGTGTATGAGTTGAGAAGAAGAAGAGAAGAGATTGGAAATGGAGAATTAGGGTAAGAGACGGCTGGAGGGCTGGAGGCTGCTGCAAAAAAATTTGGAAGAGAAGATATGGCCGATGGGAAATGAGAATTAGGATAAGAGACGGTTTATATAGGAAGGTTAATGGAAGGTGTAGACTTAATCTATCAAGATCTATATCAACGGTCTATATCATTCGGTTTTCCATGGTATAACGGTTCGGTTTTTGGTTAAACCAAAACCGAAACCGTGACTATCGGTTCTTAAGTTTTTTTTTCAAACCGTTCCATTACCAAACGGTTCGGTTCGGTTTTGCTCTAAACGGTTCGGTTCGGTTCGGTTTGGTTTTCGCAGAAACCCGTTACCATGTACAACCCTAGGTATCACAAACAAATTTAGGCATCCCCTATACTCAGACCCGGTCCTGATATTTTCATGGCCCAATGCATTTTTTTTTGTAACCTCCTATTTTACTTGTTTTAGAAAATCAAAACTCCAAACCTAAAGCATCAATTAAGATAATTAAAATGTCACACTTATCGTAAAAAATAGGTGAATCGTCAATTAACCCATTAATATTAATGTTGAAAAAGATTGAATGTATGAGAAAACTATGAAAAGGGAAAATAGAGGGAATCAAGGAGTGGAAATATGAGGGTACCGAATACACCACCAAACCTTTATAGACACACCTTATATTATCTTTTCAATCTTATAAATATTAAAATTAATTCATTAAGGCGATGTTGGCAATAATCTGAATTCTGTAAATAACATATATTACAAGATTTATCAAGATGTTACTCGCAACCTCATGTAGTTGAGACCGAATAAATTACCCCTAGTTACTCAGTGGCTCAATATCTCTACACTTACAACCAATCTGGTCAGCGCACATGAATCCCTTAATAAAGTCTACCATCAAGAGTTGTTTCATCGTTGTGAATACTTTTGCAACCCAATCCTTTAGGACGTCTTCCAAACAGTAAATGACTAGCATTTTTGGTAACCATTCACTACCAATCAAAAATCAAATATTTAATGATTAAAGTTCATAGTTAAGGCTCTTCTATTTAGATCTAAGATAACAAGAATATATCATATTCAAAAAATTTGATTAAAGATCAATCAAGATCACGATTACCGAAATAATTAATCTTAATTCTATAAGTTAAGTTTCTGAAACAGACAACTTGTCAATCTCATGAGTCTTATGTTTATCGAAATAAACAACTTGTTATCCTAGACAATCAAGTCTCGCAGATAATCATACCAACATCAAAAACACAAAAGAATTTCTAATTTTTAAAGTCTTTAATCTTCAAAAATAACAACCTGCACTTGATTCCACTATATGATTTGTCTCACAAAACGGAGTTTGTTAACGTTGGCAAATCAATAGTTCTATCAAAAAATCCGGAATCACTGAATCTGTATAGTCCATTCATCATAGTTTTTGAGTGGCCTTATATCAGAAGAGAATGAAAATGGAATAAACAAGAACTCATCTACAAGATAGTTATGCGTTGATTCAATAACAAGTAAACAACAAAAACTAAATAACAATCTAGTTTCCCACCAACGGTACTAGTAGTGCTCATTGATCCCAAATAAGGCTTTAAACTAGTTAATTGTGTTTTTTGTCCAAATTGAATCATACTACTTGCTACTGACAATAACCTCACATGCACTTCTCTTAGGTGTATTCCGGAGTGAGTTTGTAAGAGTACAAATCTCCATTATTTATAGTATTTGACCAAGGCTTGTATAGAAACAAAATATTCCAAATTCAAAAATAAAATGATATTCAATCAATGCCATTTCCGAATTTATTTTATATCTTGATATTATATGATTATATTAACATGTATAACTCATTAATAGATAATATTGTTTCCAAAATATGAGATCAATAATATTTTCCAACATCAATAATCAATAATATTTTCCAATATTAATACTTGAGATATCTTACTATTATGACAAACAATATTGACTAGTTGCAAATCCATGCACTTTACCATATTAATCAACTAGATATGTACAATATTTTGGGAAAGAAAAACACATCAATATCGATTCCAAAGGTATCAAAAATTCAATCTTAAAATATTAATAGGTTCTTGACTTAAGTATCAAAGGAATAAACACAATAATATACTGAAGTTAAATACGTGTTCGAAATTTCATGATATGTGAACTTTCATATTCATCTTGCACTTATTTCGAAATCTAAAAAATCAAGAATGAAAGAGATTTCAAAAATATGCAAGCTTGGTACCAAACCTGGAATCGGTGAATGGGAACAGACTTGGAATTGGTCTTAGGATCGTTCCTACATCCTTGTTTGAGTTTTGATGGTTAATCCAAGTTGAAACAAACTTTTATACATGACAAAGAAATTGTTTTCTAACATGTTTCAAAGTTTGGATTCATAACTAGATAAACATATATAGATTCCTAAAAGTTCAACAACAATAAATGACAAGAATCATATTAGTGTTATGTCGAAATCATGAAAGTATATAAAACTATACTATGTAACCCAATACAATAAGTTGAGAAACAATTATGGTATATCCTTCCTATTGATACTTTGATCATAGATAATGATCAAGTCATCTAAATACTAAAGCCATGTAAACAAAATCCACATGTTATACTTATAATGAATATGACTTGTAAGAACTAGATATGAATGGAACAAGTCAAGTCAATAGATAGTAACCTTAATCTGAAGGATGATGCCTTCGTTTGCTCTTCAATACGTCTTCAGGTATTCAATGAGTAACTAGGGACTATATCAATATTTATATGTCATAAGTCTAACCTAACGAAGCTGACTTTAGTAAGCAATTCATGCAGTGAGTTTTGGATCCAAATTTGACAACTAAAATTGACATACCAACGCTTAGTGGGTTCAACCGAACAATGCTCTAACAAGGAATAACGATGAATTTGGTGAATTTGACTACAGATTTGAAATAATTTTATATGCCAACGATGATACAACTAACCATTAGCCTTGAATAAATATTAATGACACCCCTAATCTCACTATAAAAAAAGTCATAAAAAATAAATTTGGGATTACAATCGTTTATACCAAAAAGGGGAAAATTAAGAAATAGATTTTGCAATTGAGATAATGGCAAACCTATGTGATGAAACTCCCAATAACAACAATATAGCACCACCCAGTTTGGGATCTGTGAAGAGTGCAACACGAATTTTTCCTTGGATTGAAATGGAAACATTGGTGGAGTTCCTGAGATAATAGATTAAAATAAAGTTGTAAAGGGAGGAGTATGATAGACAAAAGGTATAAAATCGTGAGGAGTATGAATTAGGAAAGACAAAGAAGGTTGCACGAAAGACAAAGAAACAAAGAAAGAATGTTGTTGTTTGGAGAAAATCAAACAATGATGAAAATGAGGAAGAAAATAAAAAACGGATTATCAAGGTGATGCAGGTTCCGAGAATGATTCATACGCTTATGAACTTAGGTATGAAAATCAAGAGGCTTTAGAAGCTGCAATGTGCAAAAGGTATTTATCAAAGAAAGCAAATCGTCGAGTTTTTACAAGAAACATGCAAGAGCCATTGATTCTAACAGTGAAGAAGTTGAAGGTCAGTAAGAAAACAAGAGTGAGAATGAAGAAATGGAAAATGGTCATGAGGATGGGAGCGATATTAACGAATTTGGCATGGGTATACAACTTCATCAGACAACAATGAAGATGATTATCTATATTGATCAGCATTGAGGCATCGTTAAGAACTCGAGGGAAAAAACGTTTGAATGTTGTTAATGCAAAATTTATAAGGGCTACTCTGTGAAGATGTCATAAGTTCTTGTTGACGCATATTGCACTTGTTGTGGGGTATTTTGAGGGAAGAAGTGAGAAAACAAAGAATGAGAGAAGATGGGTTTAGACTAAACAGTTTTTTGCAGGACTACTTGGTGAGAACAATCTTCTTTTTTAGACAATTAACTTGATGGGTTTCAATATCAATTTGAACAATGTTTTTTAAATTGCTTTACTGTTGAACAATCCTAGTAATGGTAGAAATTATAATAGTAACTGGGTATTTTTTATGCTGAAATCACTATACCAAATCCAGGTTTTAGCAATAAAATGTCGCAACTGACTTACGCTCTATTGCA
>JAJJMC010006585.1:3036104-3056172 GCA_023531435.1 Papaver californicum
AACTTACAACCGTTTTTTCTTGTTGGGTTTCACAACAGTTTAGTTTACCACATGTGCCGCTCGTTAGTGTGGATGACAACACTTTTAAGTTGTTTCCCGCCCAAATAATTGAATCTCTTTAGAACTAGCTCATTGTTTTTACCTTAATTTTCCTTGGGCGGGATTCCCCCCCCCCCCTATTTTATATCTGTACGACTTATTCTCCTCCAAACGATGAAACTACTTACTTTACTCTTTTCTAATTAACTGTGTAAACTCAATCTAGAAATTATATGAGAAGAAAATTCAATACCGCAATCAGTTCTCACCCAACTCACCGTGTAAGTCTATACCTCCACTAGTACACAAATGGTCTTTTGACACACCACTTATATTTTTCTTACACATGTTTTTGATTTTTGGCATGGCTGTATATCTGAAATCATCGATGTAGCCATGCCACTAAAACTACATGTCTATTAATGACACATTCAGCCACGTTACACTCAGTTAGCGTGTCCATCAGGTCCATTAAAAACCACGTTAAGCATGGCGTGTCCAAAAGGTACCATTTAGCAACGCCCATTTTGTGTTTGTCAATGAACGTGTCTATATACCAATCCATGGACACAAGAAACAATTTTGGCGTGTGCAATAGATTTGCCACGCCAATCCAGAGATTTCTGAGCGTGTCTAAAGGGTTAGTTTTATTGGACACACCACAATGTAGATTTCCCCGCATGTCTAAAAGGTAGTTTTATTGGACACGGCAATTCATAAATTGTTCTACGTGGCTTAAATGTTAGCTCATTAGGCACGCCACTTTGGAGTTTTCTAAGCGTGTCTAAAGGGTAGGATTTATTGGACACAGGTTCGTAGATTGTTCTGTGTGTCCAAAAGGCTCTATTTAGACACGCCCGCTGGGAGAATGTCTACGTGTCCAAAAGACACCATTTAGACACGCCAATTTGAGTTACAGGGTACGTGAAATGGGCAATAACTAGGGATCGAGCCCCCAAGTCCACAATCTTACGTATTAATTTTGGGCTACTACATATGCTAATTTTACAACTTAGCCCAGGATTGATGGGCTTGATATAATTCGAGGAATATAAACATGGTTGAAGCCCGAGGTATAGCTTATTGGTTAACTATGGGCTCGATTTAAGATTTAAGAATTTATGCCCGACAAAGAATTTATAAATACTAGTGTCCGCAAGGTTTTTCTAACACACCTTACCTTATTTGTTTCTTAAGAAAAACTTATTTGTTTCTGTTTTATAAGATTTACATGTGTGTAATATTTATGATGTGCACATGTGTTTGTCGTTTAGGTTGTGTTTTTGATTTTTGGAGGAAGGTTAATCTTATTTCTTTTTTTTTTGTTAAGCAACACACTAATTACACTACGTATTAAACTAGAATAGAGATACAAACATGTACAAAAGACTCCTTTCTTACATAGTGCAACAAAAGCCAAGATCAATCTTCATAAATGACCAACAAATTGGCAACATGGCAACAACAACCGTAAATTGGGAGATCTTGAGCATGTCATGCTTTGGCTTTGGATTTCCCTTTGGCATCCTGTACAACTTTCCGTACAACTTTACCATGACAGTTAGTCCGATAGTAATCATCCCTGGATTCCTTACGCATGTCAAATTGATCTAAAAGAGGCAAGTTAAACTCATTCCGACAATGAATTGCCATACTGAATTCCTCTTCGACATCATCATAGGCATATCTGTAGTTTTTGGGAGGTGATACCAACATAATTGATTTTTTTTTATTCTCCTGGTCTCTCACATAAAATACTTGCTTAGCTTATGAGGCTATAATGAATGGATCCTCCTTGTATCCCAACATATCAAGATCAACCAAAATGCATCCAATTCTATCTTTTGAGACCCCTTTTTTATTGTCAACCCATTTACACTTGAAGAGGCACATTTTATCTTCATGATAAGTCAACACCCATATCTCTTGTAAAACACCGAAATAATCCGCCTGATCAAGGGTTACTCCCTCTTTTCTAATGTACCTGTCAATTGCCTGTACGTAAACCCTGCTATTCTGGTTCACTGAACCTTCATGAGATTGTGTGCGAAATATGTATCCATTGATCTGGTATGCTTTGTATTTCATTACATCACGGTTGGGTTTCTCTGAGAGCCACCTTAATCTCTCACTGACACTTTCTTTAGAGACTGCCCACTCTCTCCTAACCTGAAATACATTATACGGATTAGCCTTCAACTTGACACAAAAATTACATGGAAAAAGTAAAATTTTCTGCAAACTCTTACCTCCTCTTTTAACGATTCCCCAAACGTTTCACCATGCCGTTTATGCCGCTGTGCTTCCCGTTCATTTGGATATTGTTTGCGCAAAAAATAAATTTGTCGGCTGGGCAGTACAATGATAAATGTTATCTTTTCAAAAAAATTAACATACCAAAAAATTGAAAACAAAACAAAACAAAAAAGTTTAAAACTAATACTAACCTGATGTAAGGAATAACTTCATGCAAATTCTGCAGTACATAGAAATGCACTTTCTCCCACAGTTCAACACTGTTAACCTTCAATTTACCACATGATATTCCTTTTCCCTCTAAAATAAGTGAATCTTTACCAGTGTCAGATGAGTTATGCTTGTCAGGTGGAATTCCAACTGCCTTCATGTTTCTTTGGTACTCAATGAACATCTCTATTGTCTCTTCAGCAACATTCCCTTCAACAATGCCTCTTCCGGGTTTGTTTCTATTTCGCACATGCCCTTTAATAACCTTCATGTACCTTTCGAAGGGATACATCCATCGAAAGCATACAGGACCATATAATTTAACTTCCCTGGTAAGATGCACAGTTAAATGAACCATGATATCAAAAAAGAATTGAGGAAAGTATTTCTCTAGTAAGCAAAGTATCACACTGAGATCATCCTGCAATTTATCTAGCTCTGCCACCTTGATTTCTTTTCTTGATACTGCTCTGAAAACCCGTATGATAACGTATCTTGTTGGCGGCAGCATAATTGATTTAATCACAATGCGCAAAAACTGCTGCATTAGCATGTGATAGTCATGTGATTTTAGTCCGATAAGATTTCAATATTTTCGACTCACCAGGGTTAAAAGGTTTGAACAATACCCTTGCGGAACCTTTGACTCGAATAATGTTTGACAGAACTTGTCCTTTTATTTCGGGGTTAATGTGTAACATGCTGCGGGTAGTACAAATCCTCCTTTGCCATTTGGCTGAGAATGCATCTTTGATTTCAGCCCATGAGCCTGTAAATCCAATCGAGCATTCATTCCATCTTTCTTCTTAAATTCCATGTTCAACAATGTTCCGACGAGGCTCTCGCAAACATTCTTTTCGACGTGCATGAAATTTATTCAATGGTGGACAAGATGATACCGCCAATAGGGAAGGAGACGGGACCATATATTTATCTTTTTCCAATGATTATTGCCGCCCCTACTGACATTTTTGGTCGGGTTGTCATTTGGACTCTCTTCATTTTCATCTTCCAACCTCTTTCGGGCTTAACCTGCACCAATTCTACTTCAATATTCCCCGATCCCTTTTTCCATGAATTCTATATAGATCTTACCTCATCGTATATTTTTCCCCGGTCCTAGATTCCAGAGCTACACCGTGTTCTTCTTGTCAATTGAACCCCTTCTGTACTCTGAATGGATGGTCATATGGTAGGTATCTTCTATGACCTATATAACACTCTTTATTACATTTTTTGAGTTTGAGATACTTAGTATCTTTCCCACACACCAAACAGACCATTTTTCCCCAGTATTTGCAACCACACATTGTACCGAGAGTAGGGTAATCATTTATTGTACATAAAAAAAATGCACGTAGAGTAAAATGCTCCTGCGTAGACGTATCAAAACATTCGACTCCGTCAAATAAGCGCTTAAGATCCTCAACGAAAGGTTCCACAATAACATCGATATTTTTACAAGGCGTGCCATATATCAGCAATGAAAGCATGGTCATACACAACCACGACAGAAGGTTGTAAATCACGGTCAGAATTGGCCATATACTTTGATGTTTCAACGTGCCTTTGTATAGTCAACTCCGTCATACAAAATGCCTAGCCGCATATTTCTAGCATCGTCACCGATTTCTTTATATCTTTCATCTATCGCTTTCTATTGTGGTGAGTCTGCCGGATGCCTTAAAACACCCTCGTCTTTATTTATATGCTTGTCGTGCCATAATATATACTTGACTATTTTCTTTGACTGAAACATCCGCTGAACTCTTGGGAAGATGGGGAAATACTACAAGACTTTTGCCGGAATATTCTCGTAAACCTCTTGTGTGTTTGTGTCAACTTTCCATCTTGGTTCCCCACAGGTGGGACACTTGACATGATCCTTGTACTGTTTTCTATAGAGAATGCAGTCATTGATGTATACATGTAACCTTTTATACCCTGAACCCAATGCTTTCATCACCTTCTTAGCTTCATATGTATTTTTCATCATTTCATATTCTGGAGGGAGCATATCTTTTAACAAAGGTAGAAGTTTATTAAAGAACTTGTCTGATGCTCCGTGCTTGCTCTTCAAGTTGAATAACTTACACATTGTAGATATCTTTGTATATTTGGAACATCCTCCATGGAGGGGTTTCCGAGCATCTTCCAGTAGCTGTAGAAACTTCTCATATTCCGCTGGGAAATGATCTCCTAAATCTTCAACCATTTTTATAGTCTTTGCAACATCTGTTGGGTAATCAACATCTTCTTCATAATGCGGACCATCGTAGCCATTACCAGGCCTCCTTCTTGGTGACTCCCCATGCTTATCCCATATGGTATACTTTGGATTATTCCCCTAGATTGTAAATGGTACCTAACCTTCTCCACTTTACGATGGTAGAGGTTTATACAATCCACACATGGACATGGAATCCTAATTTATTCGTTAGCGTCACGTGAGTCCAGCGGATACGCAATCTCCCAATAGTGGTCAGCCTTCTTTAAAAATGCATCGACTCCATCAACATAAGGCTGTCTGGTTCTATTGGTACTCATCCAAGATTTATCCATTACTCTAGGATCCATTATAAATTTTTAGCTACCTGGCGGAAAGAACTAGTTATTACCACATGTATAAACGTTGTTGTGGTTCTAATAGTATCTTAATTATCATTACAAAGAGTCTTAATTACGTATACAATGATTAATTACAAACCACAATTTGAAGTTCAATTATCATATGAATTATACCAAAAATAAGAGATTAACTACCTAGCTATATTCAGTTGCATAAGAAGAAATTTTAATCCTCCAATGACCATTAGAGTTATAATACCGGATAACAAAAAAATACTGAACATAAATACTCACACGATTGATTGAACAGAGTATGCTGCAAGTTAAAGCAAAACTCGTAGGGGAATGGTTTTGGTAGGATAATGATCAAAGTAAACCACTTGTTTTATTAGGGATAGATTAGAAGATTTAAGAGTAAAACATGAAATATTTTAAGAGTCGAGAGAGATGAACACAAAGGCTTGTTCAAACTTGGGTGATGAAATGAGGAGTTATTTTTTGGGGATTTTCTTCTTAGGTAAAGAATGAGCTGTAGTGTAAATGGAGATCAGTTAAAAAAATGAAGGTAATTGTAGATAGTGAGTTTTTGACAAGGGTCAAAATTGTAAGCAGGAACATAGAAGTATCTGCGTATATTTGCACATATATTTCTGACTTCACATCAGAACACGAAATATTATATTTCTACCTATATTCCGCAGGAGAATTAAGAATACAGTCTCTACAAATAACTACATGTGTTCTATATTGACCATGTAGGCTATATAATAAGTCTCAAGCTCCTAGATGGATTGCCCACTAGTTTAGAGAAACTTGTGTTCTCTAGTGCTATTCCTAGAGCTTGTTCTGTATCCGATGTCTTCTCTAGTGCTATTCCTAGAGCAATATCAATACTTAAATTCTTATTTGAACAACATCAATTTACTACTATACGCATAATCCGGGAGTAGCTAATGCTTGATCCCCAAAATACATTCTAGCTTAATGCTCTGTTCGCAATGAACTCTTCTCAGATTGCCCTTCTGAGCTCAAATATGCTACTTTACCACTTTGCTTGAATATAAGCCACAAATTATGCGCCACTCCTCACGCATGCGCCACAACCACGAAACAATGCCATAAAAATGCATTGAACCTCCAAGCTAAGCTAACCCCTATCTTTCTCTCTTATCAGCGCCAAGTTAGCACTAGCTATTTGGCTTAGCACCGCATTGGCACCAGTTAGCCACATTAGCGCTAAAAACGCTAAATTTCCTAGCGCCAGAGGTGCGAACTTTCTTGGGCATTTTTAGCCTAAAACATCCCCGAGTACCGGCCTCATTTGGCTGACGCGTCCCTGAGCAATAACGCCAATAGCCTTGCACGTCTCCAGGCTCAAGCACGTCCTTAGCGATGATGAGCCCTAGCTCGCGCACGCCCCAGTTTCACCTGAAGCGTTTCCAAAGCTCGAGCATGCCCCTAACAAAGGCTAGCGCATCCCTAGCTTCCTTAGCGCCTCCCTAGCCTCTCCGATGCATCTCCAAATCCTATGTGCCACAAGGCATATGCGTCTCCAAAGTCCAGCGCATCTCAGCGTCGTGGCCTCCAATGCGTCCATCTCGAGCACATCCCTAGCAAAGCTCGAGCACGTCCCTAGCAAGCCTAGCGCGTCTCCTAGGGTCCAATACGTCCCTAGCCATACTTAGCAACTTAGCCACTAGCGCATTGACTTTAATGTTAATTATTCTATCCAATTGAAGTGCTAACTTCGGACCTCCTTGACACTAGCTTTCCTATCCCTAGTATAATTGATATTTACTAGAAGTTGTACATATTGGTCTTACTCTTGAGACATTAGCACATTAGCCTTTTATTATTAAAAGAGCTAGCACATTCTTATTTACACTAATTAGCTAATACTAACTTTTCTAGATACTTTCCTCAAAAATACACCTTTCTTCTTAATATAGGTACAACATTAAATATTATATGAATTATAATAGGTCTTCTTGCTTGAGATATCCTCTACAACATTTGTCTTCAAATGCCTCTCAGACTTACGATAAGTCATTTCTGGGCTAATACTTAGCCATTAAATATGTCATGTTACTTTCAAGTAAGTACATGACCATTAAACTTCCTAGAGTCGATACTAATCAGTCTGACTATTAATCCAGTGAGTCACACAACTTGCCTCACTAGCTTAGCAAGTTATTTGATTTGACTTGACTTAATCAAAACCATAGTGTCTTATGACTCTACTATTTCCACGAGATATCAAATACAAGATGAAGGGATTTTCATTGGGGTGTTGGTCTGGCGGTTTGCGACATCGTGGGTGGTGGTACCACCTCCATGAACAAGAAGATAACAAGAAATGGGAGGTTACAGAGCAGTTGAGAGGATGATGAGTAGTGGTTAGACATCTTCCCTACTTTTCACGCACCACCCCACTACAATCTCCACGATCATCACTTCTCCATCTCTCCCTAACTTCTATGACTTTCGAGAAATCAGTGTGTCCTCTTCAAACTATAAATAGATGATTCTCATTTATTCGAAACAAGACAAAACAAGAAAACAACACAATCGGTCTGAAGAAACCAAAACTTATAGAATTAGTGATTCCTTTAAGGAGAATCCATTCTTCTTCACACAGTCACGTGATTCCATCCGATTCGCAATCTCCCAACGGTGGAAAAAATAATTTATAAATGTCTCTACTCCCTCATGATAAGGCTCTTTGGTTCTACCAGTACCCATCCAAGATTTATCCATTACTCTAGGATCCATTGTAAATTCTCAGCTATCTGGTCACGTAAAAAACTTGTCATTACCACTTGTAGAAATGTTGTTGGGGTCCTAATGTAATTCTTAATTATCTGTTGTAAGAGTCATATGTATAAAAAGAGTAATCACAGACCACAATCACTTATTCAATAATCATATGCATGAATTATACCAAAAATAAAGGATTGACTATCTACACAAACAAGAAAATGCAAATATGAAACCACTTTAAGCCATCATTATAGTAAAAAGTTCATATGTATCCCAATAAAGATTCCTAAAGACTATACCAAACAAGTACCCAAACAAGTTAAACTAGGGATCCACATTTTCAAAATCTAACCCTAAGTCATACCAGGACTCCTCACTCTCATTCTTCATTTTCTTCATCAGATGTTTCAACCATAATTTGGTCTTCTTCCTTCTCCGACTCGAATTTGGAAACAATATCTAGACCCTTTTTGATTGAAAGCTTCTCCCAATAAGCGCACTTGTTAAAGACCTGTTCAATTTTGAAACTATATAATCTATCCGCATGCCTTGATTCAAAAGTTAGTGGTAGCCATAGGTTCTTGCTTCCCTTGAGCCACTTTCTGATTTACACGTCTTAGGTCAAATGTAGAAGTCTTTTTTGTTTTTCCATTTCTTCTAGAGCCTTCTTTACTTTCTCTGCTCTCATCCTTGCTTGTTCTGTAGCTGCCTCGTTATTGTCTCTCTTTTGCTCCCCCTTCTGAATTTTTTCATCCACAAAATTCTTCAATTCCTTCAACAATGTCAAATTAAGTTCACCAACAATGTCCTTGTTGTTTGAAGATGGGTCATCTTAGTGGTAACCTCATAGTCCTCCATATCAATACAAATTATTTTACCCTTATTATGGTTATCATTAATATCATCCCATGTAGCCCCCCCTCTTTTCCATTTTCTGCTATAAATGTCTCTAAATCTAGCTATATTAAATTTTTTTAATAAAAAACTAAGTCCTTACTTCGAATATATTAAAACCGGAACTTCAAAAATTAGAACATCTGCTTTGGATAATAGAAAAAAAAGTACATTTTTTTGACGCAGTCTTGTATTGCACCACTGTGTTGTCCATAAAGAAAGGTATGCGATTACTGTAAAAGATGGATCATGTCAGATAATCAAACACCAATATTACATAAAGAAACAACCATCCAGAGTATGACATCTTACATATGTTCTGTGCTATGTGAAACAACAAAGTATGACATTACAATGCAAAAAAAAATCCTCTGCTATTTGACTATAAAATATCACTACATGCATACCACACCTAGGCATCAGACAAAACTCATGATAAAATAATCAATTAACAAAATCCCCAAATGACAATCGAATAAGAGCCTTGTAATTTGTCAGATATTGCTCTCCAGAACTATCCAACAAGATGATTATAAAAAAATAAAACCTTCTCAATTTGCAAAATAAATAAATAATGTTTAATAATAAAAATCATATGAGTAAAAAAACTTAAAATCAAAAACAACTAAATACCAACAAGATTAATTGATGAATATATTGAGCAAAAAGACTTACATGCTCGAATTGCTAAAGAGAAGCTGCAACTTGACGCGTAACTGAAAGGATGGTTTTGCTTAGAATATCATCAAATTTAACAACTTGTTTAGTTTTCTAGAGAGATTATGGTTTAAGCAAAATTATATGCGTCTAATTAGAACTGAAGTACAACCATTCTTATCCTATTGCAGAATTTTCTGCTTTTATTGCTTTACACACTCTCCATATTTATCCTAGATTTTGTTTTTTATATTCATGGTAAGCATATCCCATAATATACTTAGATTTGGATACTAGATATGCATATCAAAAATTGAATTAGATACGATTATATATTCATCCCATAGCTAATTATCTTTGTAGCCCATTTAATCAAAAATACAAATAATAGAACGTGCCTTCTTGTACGCGTATAAGAAAATACAATATATGGTATAAGATATAGTATATTTAGTTATTAGATGCGTTGTAAAAAGCGCACCATAAGAAGAAAGTGAGAAAGGGATAAAAAAAAGTTGATGAGAAAATTAGTTCTAATGAGAATTCTTCAGTTCCTGCCAATGATCCAGTAAGCAAGAATCATCCTCCTCCCAATGGTTTTGCCTCTTGGGATGACTTTGTGGAAAACACTGGTGATATATTAGAAGATTTTACCAATGAAGAATGGGAGGACTTCCCTGCCATGCCAATGATGTTGTTTATAATAATCCTCCTCCCAAGGGTTTTACATCTTGGTATGACTTTCATAAAATTTATGGCGATCATATGAATAATGATTTCAACGATTGAAACCATTTTTTGTTTCATTTTTTTGCACTGTTGTTTCGATTACTTCGAGTCTAAATTGGATATTTGGATGTCATCAATTCTTCTGGCATTTGTAACTTTTATAACATTGTAGCCAAAAAAAGTTCCTAAATGTATTTCATAGAATGCAATGGTTATGGTATTTATCATGAATATTATATTATAATATAATATGTTATGGGGCAAATAATGGAAAACCTCGAATCGTGGATGAATCGTGTTGAACTAATACGAGTAAGAATTTATTAATAAGCATCAAATGAGTATATATTATATAATACGTTGTAATACAAAGACAAATAGGAAACTTATCATTTGTATATTTTTGGAAACATAAATGGTTGGAAATAGTTAATAGGAAAGACAAATGGAAACTTATCATTTGTAATTGGTTTTAATCTAAATTAATTTTGAAGATGGATCTTTTTCATATTTATTTGAAAATTTAATCGATCTTTTTCTTTTATAAAAATTGGAACTTTATTTATTTTAAAATTTGATACATCTTTTTTTTATTGGATTTTTTTTTTAAACTTAAGAAATTCTTATATTAAGATGTTTGTCGTATTCTGCTTAATGTCCTCATTAGTTGAGTCAGAATCTTCACTGGAACCCAAAATATATCGATGTTGGTCATATTCTGCTTATTGACCTATTATGTCGAGTCTGAATCTTCACTGGAACCTTAAATGTAGCAATCTTGGTCATATTTGCTAAATGACCTAATCAGTTTAATCATAATCTTCATTGGAACCCTAAATGTACAAGTGTTGGGAATATTTTGCTTAATGAATTTTTTTATTGAGTTAGGATCTTAAAAGAAACCCTAAATGTACCGATCTTGGTCATATTCTGCTTAAAACCTTATTAGTTGAGCCAAGATTTTCAACGAAACCCTTAATATTTTACCGATGTTGGTCATATTCTGCTTAATAACCTCATCAGTTGAGTCAGAATCTTCACATTGAAACCCTAAATTTATCGATGTTGAACATATTTTGCTTAATGACCTATTATGTTGAGTCTGGATCATCACAAGAACCTTAATGTGCATCGTGACGTATTCTGCTTAAAAACCTTATCAGTTGAGTCATATTTTCAACGGAACCCTTAATATTTTACCAATGTAGGTCATATTTTTCTTAATGACATCATTAGTTTAGTCAAAATCTTCAATGGAACCCAAAATATATTGATGTTGGTCATATTCTGCTTGTGACCTATTCTGTCGAGTCATAGTTTTCAACGAAACCATTAATGTACCGATGTTGGTCATATATTTTTCTTAATGAATTCATCACCTAGTTGAGTCAGAATCTTCACTGGAACCTTAAATGTATCAATGTTGGTCATATTATGCTTATGACCTATTTTATTGAGTCACAATCTTCACTTGAACCCCTAAATGTATCAATGTTGGGCATATTCTGCTCATGAATTTTTCTTCTGAGTCAGGATCTTCAATGAAACCCTAAATATACCGATGTTGGTCAGATTTCACCTCATAAGTTGTGTCAGAATCTTCATCAAAACCCTAAATATGTCGATGTTGGGAATATTTTGCTTAATGAACTATTTTATTGAGTTTGGATCTTCACGGGAACCTTAATGTACCGGTGTTGGACGTACTATGCTTAATAACCTTATCAGTTGAGTCAGGATTTTCAACAAAACCTTTAATATTTTGCCAATGTTGGTCATATTCTGCTTAATGACCTCATCAGTTGAGTCAGAATCTTCAATGGAAACCTAAATATATCGATGTTCGTCATATTCTTCTTAATGACATATTTTGTCGAGTCATAATTTTCAACGAAACCATTAATGTACCCAGGTTGGTCATATTCTGCTTAATGACCTCATCATCAGTTGAGTCAGAATCTTCACCGGAAGAATAAATGTACCAGTGTTAGGCATATTCTGCTTAATCAATTTTTCTATTCTATTAAGGGAGATAGATCTTATTTTTTGTATGCGTAATTGATAGTTAGATCAATGATTACAATCTATGCTTCAAACAAAATAAATGATAATAGTCTTTAAAATTAAGGTTTAATGCAAATAAATGAAAAAGACTTGGATGTTTTGTAACTGAAGGGCATTTTGGAATCTGAAAGAATTGAGATTATTTTAATAGACGAATTAGAGATTAAAAGTGGTGTTTTGACACCTAAATACAAGACCAACGTGTGTTATGCCAAAAATAAAAAAAAATGGGAAACAATTGTAAAGAAACTTTATCTTAATTAACAGAATTCATGCTTAAAAAAATAAAAAAATTGCATAATTGCTATTATATTATTTTATTAAAAAATAACTAAAAAAAGTACTAAATATCATATACCATATTTCTGATAAATAAGAAACCTATTTAGTCAATCTAGTCTTCCTGCATCATCAACCATATATGCCATATCTTCGTGGTTGAAATCCCGAACCAATTATTCTTGAAGTCGATCCACTTGTTCTTGAAGTCGATCAACTTGTAGTTGGAGACTAAAAAAATCTCGATCAAAGGGACAACTGCATCTACTCTCTCCATGGACCAATTCCACATAATATCCATCGACATCAAATGTATTAATCTCACGCAAACGCCAGTAATCTGCATGCTTCCTCATGCAGATTATAATTACGCCGACTCTATGTTGAAGAACTCTCACATCGTACTCTGAGATCTTAAAATCGTCTCCTAGGGTATTTTTAAGTGAATTGCATCTAACATTTACAGGACCCATAGCAAAAACTTGGTAGCAATAGGATTTGCAGTTCATTTTGATAGAAAGAGAAGGAAGAGTGCTTTGCAGAAGGAAAACAACTCTGAGTGAGGTGCGATATTCTTCTACACATATTCGACCTGTTTCATGTTATAAATAAACACACCGAGTCAAGTCACAAGTGTACACCTACAATTCAGAGTTAATGGTACGTAAATTTCGTCAATTTATTAATATTGGATTATAAAAATATAAAAAAAAAACAACTAAAAGAAATGTGGTGTTATTTTCGTATAAGACCCATATATATAGAGAGAGTGATATGGAACTTATATATTTGGTGTTGACAATGAAATATTGTGGCCGATATAATTTAGGTAACTGGAGTTAATGAAAAAAAAAAACAAACAAATACATCGATCATGGATTTAGATATACATGAAATATTCATTCCATATCTCATTATTTATTTGCAGCCATATTTTTAGTGATATAGAAATTGATTATTTTGTATACCTATGAATGAGTCTAGTGATATGGAAATTTAAGTATTTTGTGTATTTATGAATAATTCCCCCTTTATAATCGTTTATTATTGTTTTTTTTTCCTCACTCCTATTCTCGAGAGAAGCATATCTAATTATACAGGTGTTGAACCTGACTAAAAACACCGGGTTAGCCGTATGACTAATTTCAACAGGTGTTGCCTACCCTGAATATGCAAAAAATCAATTAATTAAATTAATGTTACACTTATGTCCTTCAAATTAGGTGACCGACTCATTTTCCTTATAATGGTGGTTGGGGGAGTTAAGAGATGAGACGAGCTGTCTGGAAAGTCAATGAGATAATGGATTATCAAGGAGTAATGATGGTTCTAGAAAAATTACGTCTGAAATTGGACTAGAGGTTTAACCATGCACCATAAATATATATAACCTCTCTATAAAGATCAAACTCGGTAATAATAGTAGTAGTTTTGTAAATTTTCTTATTTTGGGCATAATTGTGATGGAAATGATGGGGGTTTTATTTTGTTTTTTGATGACTGTATGTATATGGGGTTAAGGATCAGGGCCTAGATCTTTAAGTTTTTTAAATTTCAAGTATTGAATGTTTATATCGAAGGTTAATGAATTTGTTTAAATTCGCTCCTCGGATTTTACTAAATACGTTTGGTATTATTACATAATATCTTAAAATGGTAGTATTATAGAGATATATAAGGGAAATTTCACTAGAAATATTTTGAATTCGAGTCTCTAAAAATCCAGATTCCGTCCCAATTTTTTTTTTACAATATTTAAATTTATATTTGATTTAGAGCATGATTAAACTTTTTGAATTACCATTGGAGATGCTCTTATGTACAAGAAAAATCCAAACTCAAATTTACTACTAACAAATGGGGCATTTGTCTAATTTATGTACATTTAAGCAAAAAAAATACAATTTTCTCAATTTCTCCTAATTTATTGCTCATAATTCCTAATTTCTAAATCCAAGACCATTATACAGTTTTAGTCAATCGATAAACCATTTCGAGTTTGGGCGAGTTCTAAGTCATATTTTCTCGAATTTTGGCAAGTTCCAAGTTCCAAGTTCCAAGTCCAATTTTCCCTAGTTTTGTAGCAATATATATGATCAGGGGGACTCTTAGGTCTCTAATATGTATATCTGAGTGACAGGCCAATTTTCGGCGAGTTCCAAGTCCAAACTCACAGACCCTCTGACTACAGAAAATTCAGGATTTTGTAACAATTGCAACCACATTACAAATACTTTGTAGCAAAATATGACCAACATTGGTACATTAAGGGTTTTGTGAAAATTATGACTCAATAGTTCATTAAAAAGAATATGACCAACATTTGTACAATTAGGATTCCGGTGAAGATTCATTTTCATATATAAGAATGAGTCATTAAGCATAATATGACCGACGGCGACATCGGTACAATTAGGGTTCCGGTGAAGATTCATTTTCATATATAGGAATGAGTTATTAAGCAGAATATGACCGACATCGGTACATTTAAGGTTCTTGGGAAGATTCATTTTCATATATTGGAATGAGTCATTAAGGAGAATATGACCGACAACGGTGCATTTATGGTTCCTGGGAAGATTTATTTTCATATATTGGAATGAGTCATTAAGCAAAATCTGATCGACATCGGTACATTTATGGTTCATGCGAAGTTTATTTTCATATATTAAAATAAGTCATTAAGCTTAATATGACCGACATCGGTACATTTAGGGTTCCGGTGAAGAGTTATTTTCATATATGGGAATGAGTCATTAAGCAGATTATGACCAACATCGGTACATCGAACTAGGGTTCCGGTGAAGATTCATTTTCATAAATTAGAATGAGTCATTAAGCATATAATATGACCAACATCGCTACATTTAGGGTTTCGGTGAAGATTCATTTTCATATATTGTTATGAGTTATTAAGCATAATATGACCAACATTGGTACATTTAGGGTTTCGGTGAAGATTCATTTTCATATACAGGAATGAGTCATTAAGCAGATTATGAACAACATCGGTACATCGAACTAGGGTTTCAGTCAAAATTTATTTTCATATATTAGAATGAGTCATTAAGCATATAATATGACCAACATCGGTACATTTAGGGTTCCAGTGAAGATTCATTTTCATATATTGGAATGAGTCATTAAGCAGAATATGACCAACATCGGTACATTTAGGGTTCCCGTGAAGATTCAGACTCAATATAATAGGTCTATTGTTTATTTATTTTTTTCGAACTCAAGTCGCTGGTATCATCACCCAACAACTTTACCACTGTACTACAATGACATATCGGTTTTTATTATAAATGACCAGAATAACCTTACAAGTAATTGGATCATGGAGTATTATACGTTTTTTTTTAGCAAAAATATCTTTTCAAATCATTATAAATAATTGGAGCATAAAGTATTATAGTATGTTTTTAGCATAAATGAACAATATACCCTTATAAGTAATTGGATGAATGAAATATATATGGTTTATCAAATTTAGGAAACGTAACTGTCAAACCCAGGAAAGGATTAAGGTATTCTAGATTCACTTTATCAAGTATAAGTATCGAATAGGCAAGAGATGTAGTTAACAGATGGACCCATTACCCTCCATATTTAGGATCTCGACCCTTGTTACATAACTCCCAAAACTGAATCAATGGTGGAGATTAAATGGTCACATGCACACTCGTTAGTGAGTGTACACAAAATCAGACTTAAATATTCTGGTCTGCCAATGAACCACAAAAATCTACCAAGGTGAAAATTAGAAGAGAAAAAAGATAACTGGTCAGGAACATCTGAGAGCCTGAGACATAACTCTTTCTATTTCTATTTTCATCTCCATCAATTTCTAATTCCATCGACTTGATCTTCAAAAAACTTCATCAACAACTATGATTAGTTTTTAGTACTTTTTGTGAAACACCGATTTAAGCCTATATTTAAGTTTAACCGATCTCTCATAAAAGTAATTGACACTGATTCATAATTTTGGAAATGCAAATATGGGTTATCTTCATCTAAGGTATTTCATTCATTCATTTTTTTTCTGAATCGATTTTTTTTCAACATTTGGAGGTTTAATGATTTTACAAATTGGAGGTTATACACTATTGATTTTGAATGGTGCAATTTCTTATGGTGATTATGAACATCTCTATCTTTTAGATCTATATATGGTTGTAGATTTTAGGTTTATTTGTGTCTGATGTTGATGTGAATTGTATCTTTCTTTGAGAATGTTTTGGTGATTATGAACATCTCAGTAGCATGCTTTATGCCTTCACCAAGTAGTTTTATGTGTTAGTTGATTTTATAGGTTGAATACTATGGAATCCTGATTCTTGTTATTGACAGATGATATAAAGTTTTTTATACCTTTTAAGAATATTTGGTTGTTGAACTTAGACTCAAACATAGTATTTGGTTGTAGGATGTTAGCATTAGTGAATAAAGATTGTATTTTGTTTTGAGAAACAACATATCAGGAATCAAGATAATTTCAGGAATCTTTTTTATTTTTATTAATTGTCAGATTGTAGAATAAAATTAGGTATGCATAAGCCTCCACCAAGTTTGTGTCAATTATGTGCAAGTCGAATATGACGCAACCAACGCAGGACAACTTTTGATAATCATGTATTTGACAGAAGATCTATAGCTTGTTATTCTTTTTGAACTCTTATTATGTGTTGGATTGTTATTTTTTTTCAATTTCAAACATATATAGATGTTTGTAATTTATTCCCTTCGCCAGATTATAGATTAAAACTAGGTGTGTATATGCCTCTCTACCAAGTAGTGTTTAATGTGAATTGGACTGAATATAAAATCAAAGATGCAATTTCAAACATAGATGTACCTTATGCAAACCCAGATAATTGCAGCGCAAACTATTAAGAAGGACTAAAATGACTTGTTTTTCAGTATGCATTTGTTTTCAACACAGTTTACTCTTGCATTTTATAGGATTGTGCCCATTTTTTATTTGTTTTGTGTGGTTTTCTACTACCTGTTCTAGTTTTTTGATCATAGTTTTAGTTTCTAGATTACTACCTGTAGCTCAAACATCATCAGTACCCAAAAATCCAATCATACACAATCATCCAACAATATAAATAACCTTGCTTCATCATATTGCATTTCAAAAAAGTTATAACCTTTCTGTTCATTCAGTGTTGAGTAACATTTAGCAGCAACACTATCATTTCATACCCCGTTACATGTTCATACACTAAAACATAAAGATCTAAAACATTAAGGCAAAATTGATCTGCCATTTACAAGTATGTCTCCATCTTATACACCCAAAATCTAAAAACCAATTAAAAAAAAAACAACAACTTTCCCCTTCATCATCCCCTGCATTGACACTTCCAAAAACCAAAAAAAAAAAAAAACATTAATCAGTGACTCATCATTTGCATTAGAGCCCTCTCCATTTGAATTCTTCTTTTTACTTTGATGATAGGTATTTCTTCAAAATAATATATGTCTGTAACCATTTTTAAACTTATATCATCATTTCCATTCGAGCACTTACCCAAAAATCCACCAGCTCTCTACATAAGAATTCAAAATATCGAGAATGCTTACCCATTGCTAGACTATCAATCGGAATCGGAATAATCAGATTCCTCCTCATCCTCATCTGTCTCATCAGATTCATCTTCCGGATCCTCATCTATCTTATCAAATTCGTTTTCATCTTCATCTCAGTCGTCCACTTCGGAATCGGTATGTTAGTCCAACAATAAATCGTTAGCCCCATTCCTCTAATTTTCGCAAAACTCATCAAGTTCCCATTATAGGTTTTAAGAAGCATCCTCCTCTGCAATCGGCTTTCCCACGGAATGTGGTGTGGGTGTTTCATTTTCGTATATATCAACTTGTTCTTCATCTTCATTATCACTTGCATCATTGTAGCGCGACAAATATTCTACCACCCTTGCCTTCTAGATCTCCTTTGTTGTCTTGAACCTCATCTTTTTTGCCTGCACTGCCTCAAACCTTTCCTTCTCGGCGTCGTCTATGAAGGGATCAAAAGGACGCTTCTTTTGTAACTCCTCTGGTTTCTCTTCCTGATCCCTTAATACTGCACGCCCTTCTTCCCACTTTTGACTGAGTTCAATATCATGCAACATGTCTCTTACTCTATTTTGTACTGCCTCCATATCATCATTGTTCAACTCCCCTATTAACTTCATTATGGTAATTAACCTTTCTTCTCTTTCATTCTCTTCTAACTCTTTCAATTGTTGCTCAGTCATGGGGGCTTTACCCTTTTCTCTTCATCGATTACCATCACCAATCATGTTTGATTGATTTAGAAAATTTGAATGCACACTTATTGATAAATGTATTCCTCTCTTAATTTCTCTCTGAAAGTATTTGGGTTTTTTTTAGCTTTGACCCTTTAGTTTCCCCTATTAATCTTCTTCTAAATTAATCTCACTTAAAAGACACGACTGTTCCTAATAGGCTTTCAGGGGTCACGCCTAGTCTCACTATCGTGTAGGGTTTAGACCAACTGACACGATGTGATTTACCTCTAAAAATGTGCATTTTATAAGTCGCATTAATTTGTTAATATTGAACTGTAAAAATAGGATCATATTATATATATAGAAAGTTTGATATGGAAACTTATATTTTTGGTGTTGATAGTGAGATATTGTGGCCGATATAATTTAGGTAATTGGAGTTAATGCAAAAAAATCAAAAAAATTATATTATTTCTTCGAAGATAGTTTTTTTTTTTGAAGCATTCTTCGGAGATGGTGATTTAACAATTTTGGAATGTTTGGAAACTAGATTAGATTATTCTTAAAAAAAAACTAGATTAGATTAAAAAAGAAATTAGATAAACATGAAATATTCATTCCATATAATATTATATATTTACTGAAATATTTGGTGTACTTATATGGAATACCAAGAAATTAGGCAATCGAAGATAACACAGTTAACCTAAAAAATATTAGGGTATTCATTATTAGAGATATAAATAGTAATTAAAGAGGTCGTACAAACCACACCAACATAAAATAAAAGAGAGATATATATAGTATAGGAGAAAAATGAGTTCTAAGAGGGATAACAAAGATGAAATTGATAAGAGAATCAAAAAATGTCCTCGACTAATGTCTGGATCCTGTAATTTAAGAATTACAATTACTTTGAGTGGGGTGAATAAGGTTCATGGTGTTCCTTTGGATGCTGAATTCGTGCTGAAGTCGATGGCGTTGAGGATGCTGATGTTCCTGTTGAGAATGATGATGTTGCTGCTTGTATTGAAATAACTAATGAAGATCCTGGCATACCAATTAATGAGATACTACAAGATTCTGGCATACCAGAAATGACCGAGGTATTTTTTGAAGAGGTAGTTCCAACTGGATCTCACCAACCCAACTATTCTATAGAGATTGATGAAGCAGAAATCGGCAAATTAATAAGGTTCATTTGATGGTTATTTTTTATTTGCTTTTGAAGGGTTTTTTATTCATTGTTTTTTTCTGTGAAAACTTTGAAGGTTGTTTCCATTTCGTATTTTGTTATTTAGGGTTCCAACTGGATCTCACCAACCCAACAATTCTATAGAGATTGATGA